>JACXGM010020068.1:0-18028 GCA_016801145.1 Umbra pygmaea | reverse complement strand
TATCTATGGCTAGCTTCTAGCCAATGCTAACTTTGTCAAACAACAGTTTGCATTTGCATTGCTAAATTTGGAATACCTTACCTGTCCAGCCGAAAACAGGCAACTTTGGCATTGCTTTGAAAACATTTTTCCCTCATTAGCGCCTTCAATCTGGAAAAAGCCACACTGATGTTTACCCGGGAGTTCTGCCTGTGTCGCTGTTGTACAGTACAGTATTTGCCTGGCTTCATCATGCTTTCGCTTCTTCAAAGCAGATTCACCCTCCGTCGGCTCATGTGCTAAATAATAGATGTGGTCCTACAATTGTCCAAAATTCCACTTCTAATAAAGGAGAGCTTCTACTATTACCTAATACTTAGAAACATACAACTTCTTCTGCTGCTGCTTCTTCTTCTTCTTCTACTTGTTCTGTTGCTGCGACTACTGCTTCTCTTTCAAGGTAGTGACGAAACGCGCTCTGTAGCCCTGTTTGTTCGCTGAGGGCAACGGTAGAATCATGACGACAAAATACAGTGACCTCCATAAAAGGGGGTGCCCGCGGTTACGTACATATAAATGGCTCATTCTAAGGTAATGAAAACATAATGGTTCATTATATAAGGTCTTTACACACCACTGAAAACATAGTTATGGATCTTATATTGCATTTCTGTCAATAGATCCTTAGAAATACTACACACTGAACCTTTAATTAATGCATTAACGTGATAATACTGCTTTAACCAGCCCAGCCGTAATCATTTTAGGTATTGATATAATAAGAAAATTAGTTATTTACACTGACTGGCCACCTGAACAACTTTTAAAGCTGCATTGTGTAAGATCTGCTCCCATCTACTGGTGAAAATGTATATGACAAGCAACTGAAGCCCCTCGCGTTATTATACCAGCAACGTGAACCTGGATATTCGTTTCTCCTTTCAAAACAATAGCGTTCGTTTTGATTCATTGCAATAATCAATGTTCATTCACTACACAGCCCGTGAATTATAAACGAATGCAATTATATTGTGTGTAAACAAACAATAAGAGCATGTGATAGCAAAAATAATAATTTAACATGTTTTATTAATAAAAGTAACAAATATGTTTTACACACAATTTGATTGAATATATTGTCAGTGTCTCATGTGAAAACACAATTACATTTGAAAAACATTCACTAGAGTCTGTTTTATTCAAACAGAATACTAATTTTAGCAAAACATGAACATGGACACTACCTGAATGAACCACGAGCGCTATTATTTTGAAACGAAAAATCCCAGTTTGTGTTGCCAGGCAAACGTTCTTGCCTACTTTACAGCTTGAGCCAGCGCTACTATTACATGTCCTCGAGAACAGGCATGATCTTACATCTTCAACAGACTTTGAAATTTCCCGGCAGTCGTGCGTAATCTCCCCCTGCATTCGTCACGGTGCCACTTGTGTGAAAGCGCGAATGGCCGAGCTTGAAATTCCAGGTATGTCCCTCTTTGGCTAATGTATTTTAAAGCTGGAGGCATAACATGGCAGCCGCAATTCGAGCGGCACCATTGAATATATTGTGAAGGGAAAATTCTACACTTACGAAAATACTTTGTTTATTAGGTGGAAGTAATTACACATGAATGAGCACATATTTGTGAAAGAACAAAGGGGTTTTTGCTAAGAATCAACACAAAGAAATACACAGTGTAGCTTTAAGCATTTTAAGCAAGTTCATTTTTGCACTTCCATGAACCTTTAATTAGGGTCTCAATTGTGAATTCAAGTGTATCTCTCTCGTCACAATCATTTTGAGGAAACAACCTACCACCCCATTTTGAAGGTAATAAGGGACTGTCTGTCGCATTCCTATTTGGTGCTCCAGTTCCCCCTCTTATTGATGTCTCTCTAGGTTTGGCTTGATTGCCCATTACGCACACCTGTTTTGAGTTGTTATCTGTACCATACCTTATATCTTGCCTCAGTTTGTTCATTTAAGTGGTTGGTGATTAGTAATCTGTTGCGTGCTGTATGATGTAGTGTTCTTCTACTGATCGATATAAATATATATTCTCTGTTTATTCTAGTGGGTGCGATACGCACTAGGCTTTATTTTTGTCATTTGTACCACAGTACTGCTTCTAATCGCCTGGTTGTTGTGTTTATTCTGTTATTAAAACAATTACCTTTGTGGAGCATGGGATCATGCGTCTGTTTCCTACCACCATGATACTGTTGAATTGGAGTAAAACTGTCACGGTAATTGTCTGGTGTGCAGAGAAATAGAGACAGGCGCAAAGGAGATGCGATTAATCAAAAGGATGTTTTTTTCCAAAGCAAAGCAAAACTGCCTTGAGTGGCAAAACAGGATGAGCGACTATACACTGAGATACACTAGGACACTGTCACAGGAACAATAAAGAACAGGGGCTAGAAAGAAACAAACACACTAAATACTGAAACAAATGAGGACTGACAGATAACACCTGGAACATAATCAACACTGAATGGGAACTATTGGAGAATGGAAGAACAAAACCAACATGCTAGGCACTGAAAGGACACTAGGGGGAACAAAAACATAGCACACGAGGAAGCAACCAAAACAGAGACACACACAGGGAAGCAAACTGGAACTCATAAGTCCTTTATCCAGACCACACATGGGTGGGCGTTACAAAAACAACAATCCTAAATATTTTTGTAAAGATGGTTATTTTAAGGCTTAACAAGATCTTTGTTGAAATCATGGTTTCAGGAGTCAGGTTGTGGTAGATAATAGAATGCTTTAATAAAGTATCATCTTGTCTGGAAAAAGGGACATCTCATAACAAGGAACCAAAGACGGGCTTGAAGAAGAAGCCCCGAATAACAATTGGAACTGGTTTATATAGCCTTAGTATTGTTGTTCACACCCCTCCTAGAAGAAGACCCTTATCTCCTCAGAGCCGGTCACCTTAACTTCAGTCTAGCATCTAATCAAACGGCCTCCCTAGTTGTTATTCATGTAACTCAGTAAACCTTATCTGTCTAGTGTCCTGTCAGTAAAATGTCCTATTAGTCTGAATGGCATCAACATGTATTAGACCTGTGATGGAATTACAATCTAACCTACAATAGATCATATAGTAATAAGCAGTCTAATGTATAACAGAGTTATAAGCTATAAGTCATAAACCATAGGCTACAGTCTTATTCTGATGTTATAATCTAAGAACAGTTTTGGGCTCTCTCTTTCCTACTCACTTGGCCTTGCTTCCAGTCTCAGTCACCCGTTGTCATATTGACTAACTACTCCTCTCCTAAAGGAAAGTTTCAACTTTACCATAACTAACCCTTTCTGTACTTCCAGTACTTATAGATTGACCATGAATCTTCTCCCTGTCTGTCTTCAGACAGTCCAACATCTCCTAGGATCCTCCAACATGCCTCTAACTATAGCTGTACAACTCTCTCATCTAGTAATACCATACTAAACTGTTCAAACTGTATTTAAACAAGATTATATAGAATATACTTCTCAACAATCCCTACTCACGTCCCTTAAATGCCAAAGGCATACAAGGGACATCTCAATAGAAAGTAATTCTATATAATATAATAATAGTTAGCAATCCTCCAGTTGTTATACAATTGCTAAAGTTCCAAACAAGATAAAATCATAAGTAAATTACCTTGGAAAAATCATTCCAAGTATAAGTCAGTATACAGATATGGTTTCAATAAAACATCCAATAAAAATAAGAAAACATCAAATGAAGTAAATACTTTTCACCATGTTCCAGAATCCATTACTTCTCAATAGGACATTCGTAAAAAAAAAGTGTCTGTAACTCTCGCACTGATTAAGTTTGGAATCAGTGGAAACAAACAGGGTAAACAATTCATCCTCAAAACAATCATACATGGGTATTCATAACAATTCTCATGTATTGTACAAATGTTATTATACATATTATTAACCTGAGAATTCATAGTTCCACAAATCTCAGAAACCTGTAGTTCAATTGAATAGTTCTCAGTCAAAAGTCTTTGTTGCCTTCATCCATGTGTATGTCAGTGTAAGCAGATGTGGAAATCATATTACATCATATTCATTAGGGTCAACTATATTCTGGTTGTCAGTCAATTTTTTGTTTACTCATTTTTTATCTAATAAAAAAATGTGATCGATCGTTTCTCTGCATTATCTATCTCTCAACTAAGATGTGTACAAAAGCAAGTACATACCTGACTATCTTTTCTTTCAAATCTCAGTTCCTGATTAAATTTCATCCAACTCTAATTAATTATCAGTCAGTTCTCACATACTACTTTCTCCTAAATATCTCTTTCTATCTAGGCATGTCATATAAATCATTTAATCTTTATTTCACATGAATCATCTAATTTTCACATGTCACATAAAACATCTAATCACAAATGCATACTATATTCTAAATATTTTGTAAGCTAACCCCTATAAACTTCTCCTAGCACCTGGCTTAACATTGTCCATCCTCATGATTCACTGTTAGTTCATGTCTTCAGACTCACCGGTCCAAAGCTTCAATCATTGACTTTCCATCTCAAAGTCATTACCTTAATTACCTCGATCCTCTTATTGACACTGTCTCTCTTTGGGACAATTAAATACCATCATTTTTCCATCATTTTCTTCTTGAAATGGTTTCTTCTCTTGGAACTGGTTTCTTCTCCCTGAAACTGTTCACTCATATTCTTTATTCAAACTGTCAGTATGTATTGTGATGGACTTCATCAACCATGTAAGTATTCCAGTCACTTTCATGTGGAAACTTTAACTCAGTGCTACTAGGGAAGATCAGATCGCGGGTTGCTTCAACTCTTGGTCCAATTGTTCCATGCATTTGAGAAAAGATGTCCCATGCGAGATGTTTCTGGAACAAAAGAGAAAATAATGCTTAAGCTCACAATGAAATCATTATGAAATAATATGTTATGATACTTCATTGTAATCCTTTCCTCTCTAAGGTAATTCTAATTCTAGTCCTAAATTCATCTCAATTCTCATCTTAACTCTTCTCAACTAGTATTCTTTTGTTATAGAATGTTCCTCTCCAAGTCTTTGTAACTGTCTCAGTTCGTCTTCTACTGGGTACTAGCATCAGGTCAGTCTTGGACGCTCTTTCATCTAAACACAGTATGATCTGTGTTCTTAGCTGGACCCTCCTCAGCATTCCTCCAGTTAGTCTGTGAGCCCAAACAGTCAGTTGTAAGTTTAGACTGGCTTGGCTTTGGGATGACTCTCCATTGGCCCAGGCATGAGATACGCCTTCTCTTTGATGAGGACTTGTGGCAGGATTCAGACTCCTGTTCAGTGAAATACAAAACTTGCACAGAATGGTTAAAACATCTCTTGTTGTTTAGATGTTTGCAAGAATTGATCATAAAATTAAATGTATTTTATCTTTATGTCACAATCTGGCTGAGCAGCAGGTTATAAACAGGCACTTCCAATACCACTAATGGTTTTGATATTTATAAATAATAAGGAACAACAAATAGTAACAAAACCAAGACATACGCCTATACTGGGGCAACTACAAAACAAAGGTATTTGCAGGGATCATGTTTGGTACCGATCTTATTAGAGACATGCTAACATCTCCGACATGGCGCAGAAATGCCATAGTGCAAGAAATGAAAGTAATCACCACATTAAGATATTTTGCAACTGGGAAAATGCAACGATACAGCAGTGATGATTTGGGTCTGTCACAACCTTCTGTAAGCATAGTGATCACACAATTACAGCACTTTCAGAACCTGTTATTGTGTCGCAGTTCATTTCCTTTCCACTGGACATTCCCACCTTGCAGGCATAAAAAACTGCATTTATGAATATAGCAGCCTTCCCTGGTGTTGTCAGAGTAATTGATGGAACCCACATCTGAATTATTCAACGTGATCTCTCAGAAATCCGTGATACTACCAAGGACACTTAACTACAGACTCTGTGGCAGTTTCACGGAATGGCAGAAAATTTTGTGAAACTGCCACAGATCCTTACTTCTAAATCCGTGGCAGTTTCACGGAATACTTAAAATCACTCAGTTTTTTCCGTCTTGGACAACCAACCAATCACAGTCTTAAAAAAGACGGAGTCATACATAGCAACGGAGTCAACCCTGCCTCCTCACTAAGATGACAGTTTGTCTTTTCCTTGCTCAGAGTTGCTCTTTGATCAGTCTGGAATCGCTCTTAAGCTAAGACTCCTACGTAGAAGTGTTTAAGCTAAAATAGGAGTTTTCTAAGAGGATTCTTAGAAGCTTTATGAATACGTAAAAAGTCCCGATGCTCCAGGCTGGAGCGAGAAGGGGGACTTTACACTTTAAATCAATGTTATGATTTAAGGCATAACAAATCTTAATTTCAAAATAACTATATATAAAATCTGAATAACAAGATTTGAATTATAATTAAGTAAAATATATAAAAGCTAAAATAAGCTAAATAGATTAAAATCTAAGTAATAGATCCTAATTTGAAAAACCCTATAGAATAAGGTTAGTATAATATAAAATATTTAAACAAAACCTTATTAGCCAAAGTTTAGGATAGAATAATCTAAAGATGAAAATCTAAAGTAATCATATCTACAATCATCTTGTCACGGTATCCAATGTAGTGCGTTGTGATATAGATGAGGCAGGCGCGAAGGAATTGCAAACCAATGGTGAAATTTTATAATAAACCGACTTGGTTGAAAACAATACTGCCACGTGGGAGCAAAACAAGATAATGACACCACCAGAACACGTAACAGTAACACATACAGGAACACATTGACCAACAAGGGAAGGCACGAAACACACAAGCTATATACGGAACTAATGAGGCTAACACGTAACATCTGGTAACAATAACCGATGACGTCACCTACACAGACACTTAACCGGAATAAAGGAAACACACGTAATGCAAGTACTGGGCACATGAGGGAGACAAAACATAACACACAGGGGATCAACTAAATACAAAAAGGGTCCATAAAGGCCTGATCCCAGCCCTCACTGGGCTGGATGTGACACATCTCTAAAATCAAAAGTCTCTCTAGTTAAAGATATTTTATATCTAAAAGTTAATTAAAATATCTCAATTAAAATCTGAAATGGGAAATCTTGATTTAATAATCCTGATTTGAAAAATCTTATCTCAACTTGTAATGGCATACTAATCCTATCATCTAATCATCTTCCTACTCTTTGACCCGGGTGGTAAATGTATGAGCCACACTCACACATTTTACAAACTAGGCAATGCAGCGGTTCTCCAGTAGGACGTCACTAAGTGCTACCCATGGATTTCCACAGTAAATCAGCATTTTCAATTTTAGCATTCAGTCTTGTAGCTTAGTCAAGTATACAGCTAAGGATGCTTCAAAACCCAAAATCGTATTGGCCACTCAAATAACTATGTCAAGAAGCGGCATATTCTTTGCTGTCCTGTCAGCCATAGGTAAACCATGGATCCCTTGTCTCTATCTCCCACCTTGTTGTCGAGCTCAGCAAGTGGTAACATGACATCATCCAGCAGGTAGTGTCAGTACATGAGACAGTATAGGTCCCTATCCCCTATATACATCCATAGGATCCCAAAATCAGTAGCTATATCCTGTGTGGTATAACAAGAATCTCTGTAAATGCTCCTCTTTAGTGAGATGCAGATATACAAGTTTATGAAATGCAACACATTTCTTCCGGGTTGAAAATCAACCATCAGTCCTTCATATCATTAATGCATTAAATGGTCGTCCGTCATGATGATTCCATCAATGAAGAATTCCACGTCAGCATATGAATTCAGTAAGCACGCGGTCTGGTACTTGTGCTAGAAATCAGTCAACATAGAATTAGTCAACCTAAAATAAGTGTTGTTAATTTTCCATCAGGGTCAATGAACCTCAAGTCTGTAAAGTTTGTCATTGCTTAATATTGTTTAATATTAACATCAGTAGGATCTCAAATCCAATTAAACATTTAAGCTGAAATGTATTGTTCAGTTTCAGAAACAGAAATGCTATTTACAGGCCTCCAAAATACTCTCCAGCCTTTGTTGAGGATTTTACGGAATTGCTATCAACAATTTCCTCAGAGTTTGACTGTCTTGCTATTGCTGGGGATTTTAACATTCACATAGATAATACAGAAAGCAATATGGTGAAAGATATCATAGCTGTTTTAAATACTTTTTTTAACTCAACATGTACATGGATCCACACACAAATGCGGATACACTCTAGACTTACCTATCAGTAAGGGCCTAAACATTTCATTGATTATTATTAAGGATGTAGCACTATCTGATCATTTCTGTATTTTCTTTGATATATTGATCTTTCCTAAAATTTAAGCTAGATCTGTGACCATCAAAAAGAGGTGCATGAATGAAAACACTAGGGTGCTATTTATGAAGGCTTTATCTTTAACACCAAGCATATCTGCGGACTCTGTTGATTTTCTCTTTGATTCCTTTAACTCAAAAGTTAAGAGTGCAATTGATGACATTGCTCCTGTGAAAGTCAGGAAGAAAAATGGCAGACAAAAAGCACCTTGGGTAAATTCAACAGCAGTACAAAATATGAAGAGAAAATGTAGAAAATCTGATGAAAATGTGGCAGAAGACAAAACTTGTAGTCCATTATGACATCTATAAAAACACCCTTCATGTCTTCAATGTAGAACTAGGCAAAGTTAGACAGACCTTTTTCTCAAATATTATAAACAGCAACTTTGACAACACACGCACTCTTTTTGCTACTGTAGAGAGACTAACAAACCCCCCAAGTCACATTCCCAGTGAAATGCTCTCAGGCAGTAAATGTAGTGAGTTTGCTTCTTTCTTCTCAGAGAAAATCAATAATATCATAAAGGTGATCAGTACATCCTTGAGTTGCGATGAGGTCGGACAGATCAGACCACAATCTCAGAAAGTAGTCACTATGTCTGTTTTCGAAGCAATTAATGGTAACATTCTGGAAAAACCAGTACACCACCTTAAAACATCAACCTGCGCCCTTGACAAACTTCCCACATCTTTTTTTAAAGTGTTTTTAACTGTTTAGAAGCAGATCTCCTAGAATTAGTAAATTCCTAAATTCTTTCTGGGACTTCTCCAAAGTTCCTAAAAACTGCAGTTGTTAAGCCCCTCCTGAAAAAGAGCAATTTGGATCACACCGTATTGAGCAACTACAGACCAATCTCAAATCTCCCTTTCATAGACAAGATCATTGAAAAAGTTGTTTTCAATCAGCTGAACAAATTCTTAAGCTCAAATGGACACTTTAACAATTTTCAATCTGGCTTCCGACCACATCACTCTACAGAGACAGTGCTCGTAAAGATGATAAATTATATTAATAATAAAAATTGATATACAGATACAGGAAAACTATCAGTGCTGGTACTACTCAATCTTAGTGCTGCATTTGACACTGTCGACCACGACATACTTCTTGACAGGCTGGAAAACTGGGTCTGGCTTTCTGGGATGGTCCTAAAATGGTTCAGGTCATACCTAGAAGCGAGAGGTTACTATTGGCCCTTTTCCACTGCAGGAACTTTCCCCAGGAACTAGGGACTTTGGGGTGGTACTTTGGTCGAAACGCGCAAAGCGGCCCAGGAACGAAATAAAGTTTGGGGTAGATTTTTACCCCATAAGAAGTACCTCCTCGGAGGGTAGTACTTTTGAAAGTTCCTGGCCTTTAGGGGGTTGAACTTTGGCACAGAACATGCTAATTGGTTGGTGAACGTAGCGTTTCGATTGGTTGAACCCACGCTGAATTTTTCATTGCAACCACCATTTTTAAAACTCTGCTACCGTGTAAACAGTAACAGTTTTCTTAGCGAATTCAAAATCATTAAATTGGAATGTAAAAAATACGACCGATAAACCGACGACGAGGTTCAGGCTTTACTGTGCATTTATGCTGAGGATAAAATACAGCGGGAGCTGGAAATTGCGATCGTAATGAGAAAGTGTATCTGAAAATATCAAGTCGGTTGTATGCGCTGGGCATTGTTCGCACAGGAAAACAGTGCAGAGAGAGAGAAGCTAAAGAAATTAAAGCAGAACTACAAAAAATAAAGGACCATACCAACACAAATGTTTCTGACCGGCACACAAACGGTTATTGGGGCACAGACCTTCGTTTTTCTGGGAGAGCACAAACAAGACTCGGCACATGCGTTGTTGGAAGCTAGCCAAGAATCCGAGGACCAGTTCGTTGAAGGTAAATAATAGCACTTCAAAATAATATTCTCTTATCTTAAACTTTTTTGTAGTTTTTAATTTCTTATCGTATTTTTCAGATGAATCAGCTGCCCACAGTTTTGCTGTAGGCGACAGAGGTCAGCATGTTTCTTGCGAGCACCAGTAAGCCCTCATCCCAAGTCTACTTCCGAAACGCATAGAAACCGAGGTACAAAGCCATGGTGTCCATTTAAAGAGAAAAATGTTCTTGAATTATGATTCGTAATCTCAATGGGTTTAGGGGTTTGTGCTACTGAAATGGGTTTCTACTGTGGTCTTTTTGTTGATTGTTTCTGGTGACCATAGGAAACCACAACCCTACACAGGCTACATCATGTACAGTATCTATCTCGTCATATGTAAAGAAAATATTTGCTAATAATTAATTCCCATTGATAAAGCTCACGAAGATACCTAGCTACTCAACTACTGCTCAACCTACAGTAATCACGCAGTACACTAGCTTACATATAACAAATAGCCTGAAAAACATTTCAAGACAATTTCTATCCTTTTCCAAATGCTTGAAAATAACACAACAATTAAAAGCTGTAGGATGTATTATTGGTGCTCTAAATTTTTCGCAGGGGTTGAGGGAGGCCATGTTTGGTGAGGAGGGTTAAAACTAGGGCTGAAACGATTCATCGAGTTACTCGATTAACTCGATTACAAAAATTCCTCGAGGCAAAAACTCTGCCTCGAAGCATCGTTAAATTCCTATGACGCGCAATATAATTTACCGCAGGGATCTAATTGTTTCACACGGACCGTTGTTCAATCTACAAGAAGCACACCATAGCGCGTGATACATTTTGAATACAGTTGGCGCGATTGCGGAGAGTAAAGATGTCCATAAACGGCAAGTTTGGGATCATTACAAACTTAAAAAGAAAGAGAACAAGGTTGCTGTTTCACCAAGCGTCGCTGAAACAAGGTAACGTAGCCTAAGCCTATACATTGATGTTCGCTGATTTTAAACTCATACTGTATTTGTAGGGATGTCGTGGTGCGGTTTGACTAAATATAATGTTTAGCTTTGATGTTTTTAAGTAGGCTAGTAAACGTATTCACGTTCAATTGCAAGAGAGTATACCGCAGTAAAGATAGTTTGCGGTTTGATATTTTGATTTTGTTTGGCTGCGGTCCCGCAGTGCAGTGTTATAGACATGCAAATAATATCTCATATCGTTACTCATGATTTGTGAATTTGTGTGTCGCGGTCCTATGGTCCGAAATAAGTGATTTTTTTATAATCACTTAATTTTCAATTGCTTATAGTTCCAAACGTCGGTCACTTAGAAGACTTAGACCCGCGGTGTCGTGTGGCGTATGCGCGGCGCTGCCGTACAAGGTGAGGCAGAGGCGCGAGGCCTTTTTCATTTCCGCGCCCCCAGAGGCTGCAGAAGTGGTCTTGGCCCCGGTGTCCGAGGAAGAGATAGAGGAGGAGCCCTCTGGAGTCTGCGGCGATCTTTTAGATGGCGATATGGCACCAGAGGACTTAGCCGATCTGGCGGCTAATACTGACTTGCCGTCTGGCTCTGACTCCTCACACTCTGAGGAAGAGGATTTGTCTTCGGAGGAGGAACCTGAGCTCGCTGCTCCACCACCTGCTTCGGAGGAACCTACTTCAATCAGACAGGACCTCTCCGGGATATTCAGGAAAACCGCTGCCAGGCTCAGCATTCCATATCCACCATTGGCGGAGTCTGCGGTGGACGGAAACTGGGGCAACGCCTTCTATACCAAACCTGTGGCTTTGAAGGAGCCCCCTCCGCCCCCCATGATCGGCCTGGCTAGCTTCCTGGAGGCTTCCTGGACCGTTCCAGTCCAGTCCGCTGCCCCGGTCAAGGGTTCGCTCCCTGAGCCAGTGGCGAGGGGCTCCCTGAGCCAGTGGCGAGGGGCTTGCCGCGAATCGAGGCGTTGCTTGCCCCCCATTTTGCCAGAGGGTCTTCTGCCTGGTTGGTCGACAAGAGACCCCAGCACAGAGAGGCGAAGGATAGACTGACCTCGTCTTGGTTGGACAGGTCGTATATTCTCGCTGCTCAGGCAAGAGGAGCGGCATCCAATGTCGCTCTTCTCTCCTCGGCTATCGCTGCCTTAGCGGTTGGAAAGTCCTCTTTCACCGCTAGCGAGGTCAAGGAGGTGGGCAAGGCTGCCTGCGCCATCTCTAAGATGGCCGAAGCGGTAGCCTGTTGCTCCGGCCGCACTATGGCGATCACTACAGTGGCTGAGCGTCACCTTTGGCTGTCGGGAACGGCCCTCAGTGACAGCCAGAAAATGACCCTCATTAACGCTCCTTTCACCATCGACTCCCTCTTCGGCCGGGCTGCCGATGAGGTCATGGAACGAGTGGCCAACGAGGAGGCGGACAAGAAGGCTCTGGCCAGAGCTTTCCCCCTGCAGCGACGCCACACGGCGCCGTCTACGTCCGCCCGTGTCCCTGCCGGGTCCAGAGCGCCTACGAACCCCAAACCCGCTGGTCAGCGACCTCAGCGGCGTCGGGAGAGATGTAAGACACAGCCTCACCCAGCCCCGCCCGCGCCTGTGCCAGCTCCGGAGCCTCTACCCTCCGTGAGCGGGCGACAGCGACCTACTAGACACCTCGCCCCATCCTGGTCTCACCAGCCGGTGCCTGGGGGCAAGCGACGGCGCCAATGACGGGCTGAGGGACATCTCTCCACTCGGGGGTCTCCCACATTGGAGGTTCTTATTGAGAATAAAACCTCTAAACGATACTCTGGTTGTCTGTCAACTCATTCCGCCGTCCCTCCGGTGGAGTGGACGGGGAGTAACTCTGTGCTTGATGTAGGTACTGTGTCTAGCTTAGCTACGGTATTCCCTAGCCAGCATTGTGTATCCACTGATATCCCTGAGGTAGCGAAAACGATTCCCAATAAAGCGATTTCTTCCTCTATCGGTCGAGCCGCTTCCGCGATTTCAAACCCTGATAAAATGAGCACGCTCATTGATAAAGGGTCTGGTATTTCGCTACTCAAACCCGCTGCCGGGTTAAATAGCAAATATGAGCTTCCCCCGCTAGCTCACTCCTTGCTAACTCTGGCTAACGCCGAGTTGAATACCAATACAGAGATGCGGCTGTTAAAGTCTCAACCCTCTAAGCCTACCCTCTCTGTGTCTCATGGCCCTTTTCCCACGCCTGTCAGTTCTGGTGTGTGTGAAAACAGGAGGGGAGGGGCTCCCCCGCGCCCTCTACTTGGCAGTAAGTGCAGTGGCACTGTTCTCTCTTGTGACAGGCTAGACGCGCTGAGAATAGGAGTGAGGACAGGAGGATGGAGGAGGGGAGACTGTGCTCCCCCTCCCCGGTACCCTTTCGGTGTCGGCCCCCCTTGGGCTACCCCTCCCCCTGTGGGGGGGTCAGCAGCAGCGAGGGCCCCAAATTCTTTTCAGACGTTTCTGAACTCCGTGTCTCAGCGGGCCGTGTGCCCGCTATCGCCTTTCTATCACAAATGGCGTTTGAGATGTTCTCCCCCGGAGTGGGTAGACTCTACACTACGGAGAGGTTACGCACTTCAGTTTCGCCACCCCCCCCTTTTCGGGGGATAAGGGAAACTGTCATGTCATCTCCGAGCAGGAGGGATGCCCTGGAAAGGGAAATCTCCCAGCTCTTAGAGAAGGAGGCTGTGTCGGTAATTCCTTTAGAGGAACAGAGACGCGGTCTCTATTCACTTTACTTCCTGGTTCCAAAGAAAACAGGAGGGATGAGGCCGATCTTGGATCTGAGGATCCTGAACAGATCGATAACCCAGAGGAAATTCAGAATGCTGACAGTCAGACACCTGATGGAATACATTCGTCAGGGCGATTACTGCACCAGCATAGATCTGAAGGACGCCTATTTCCATGTCCCGATGCAGAGACACCGGAAATATCTCCGCTTTGCCTTTCTGGGAAAATGTTACGAGTATCAGAGGATGCCATTCGGCTACGCCCTGGCACCTTGAGTGTTTACAAAGATCGTGGAGACAGCTCTATCCCCACTCAGAAGCAGGGGGATAAGAGTTTTAGCCTATATAGACGATCTTCGAATTCTAGCCGATTCGTCTACCTTGGCCATGTCTCACACCGCAATGGTGATGGAACACCTCATTGCCCTGGGTTTCGCTCTCAACCTGGAGAAGAGCACACCGTGGCCCACACAGCAAGCAGTCTATCTGGGGCTCCAGTTAGACACGGTTATCATGACAGCGAGTCTCACTCTAGAGAGGAGACAGGCTCTGCCCTGGGGTAGACGCATTCGCACACCCACACTGGCCGACAGGTCGTCTGTACGCTTTTCCTCCCGTAGGGCTTCTACTGCGTCTCATGCAGAGAATTCGGGAGGAAGGAGCGACAATGATTTTGGTGGCTCCAGATAGGCCAGGCGCTTCCTGGTTCCCGGAAATGAAGGCGATGCTGTATGCCCCACCCTGGCGCATCCCTTACTGGCCGAATGCCTTGTTTCAGGCCAGAGGGACGATACAATCGTTCCCCGTTCTCACACAACCTTTATGGGTCTGGCCCTTGAACGGGAAAGGCTGACTCGTGTTGGTTTGTCTGACGGAGTTATTCAGAAAATTCAGTGCGCTCGGGCTGTTCCCACCTCTAGAAATTATTCTTGTAGATGGAAACTTTTCACACGCTGGTGTTCAGCGTGCTCTCTCAACCCACAGTGTTGTGAGATAAATTCTATTTTAGAATTTCTTCAAAAGCTGTTAGTGGACGGTAAATCGCCTGGCACTATTAAAGTTTATGTGTCTGCGATTTCAGCGTGTCATAATGGTTTCAGTGGATCTACTGTTTTTGCGCACCCTTTAGTGATACGTTTCCTGAAGGGAGCCTACAGATTGCGCCCCACTGTGCGATTGAGGATGCCTAAGTGGGATTTGGCTGTGGTTTTGGAGGCTTTTCAAAACCCACCGTTTGAACCACTGGATCGGCTGCCCTTGAGCATGCTATCCATCAAGACAGCACTACTCCTCGCTCTAGCTTCCGCAAAGAGAGTGAGTGATCTCTGTGCCCTGTCCACTCACCCTGACTGTCTCATCATCACTGGTGAAAACAGTAAGGCAGTGCTGAGACCTAACCCAGCTTTTCTTCCCAAAATCATTAAGACCTCTTACAGGTCGCATGTTTTGGAGCTGAGGGCTTTCTCCCCCCCGCCTTTCCGGAGTGCCAGGGAGGAGAGACTACACTGTCTGTGTCCCGTCAGGGTGTTGGCCCTGTATGTGTCCAGGACGGCACGGATAAGAACCGGACCACAGCTGTTTGTGTGTCATGGATCTGCCGCTTTGGGTCGCCCTTTGTGTAAGGCTCGCTTAGCGCGATGGTTATGTGAGGCCATTGAAAGGGCCTACACAGCCATGAGCCTGCGTGGTGTCAGGGCGCATTCCACTCGTGGCGTAGCAGCCTCTGCTGCTCTTAGAGGAGGAGCAGGAGTGGAAAAGATTTGTGAGGCGGCGTTGTGGGCGTCTGCTTCGCCTTTCATCAAATTCTAACTGATGGATGTCCCTTCGAGTGGCTTAGGTCACTCTGTTCTTTCACTCGGAACTCACTCCTGAATTTTCAGGGAATGAGATCGTTTTCACCCCTCATGTTAATTTCTCTTTGAGAGGTTTTTTATGTGGGACACCACATTATGTTTCTCTGCTTTGCGTGATTCATTCTGTGTGTGTGTTTTTTCAACTCACGTTATTCTTTGAATACGTTATAGGTTGGAATTTTCTTTTCAGCACTCTCCTGTGGAGAGCGCTGGTGAATCGGTTCTCTGCTTGTGTTACGTTCATTGTTTGCAATGTTGTTCCAGGCAGCGCTGATTTACAACGCACCAGCCTGTTGCTCTGAACTTCCATGGGTGCAACCTTTTGGTCTCCCCAAGGTTTTTGGATAATCGGGGGTACATTGACTACGCGTAGCTCCGCCCTAAACCACTAGGAGCATAGCTCCCCTATGGGGCAGAGCTCCACGACATAGAACGATAGTTACCGTTGTTCTGTAACTCTAGTTCTATTAGTGGAGCGAGCCCCATAGGGTTTTGGCCCTGTTACTCTGTTCCTTGGAGGTCGGCTTCAGACCTTTTTTTTCGGGAGCAGAACGCCGGGCTCGGCCTTCTCTTATAGAAGTGGCGTGGTCACCCTATTGGCTGGTGTTGGTGACGTGCATGTAAATTTTTTCAGGTGCACCCGCGTGCGCGGGAGGGGTAAACCAATAGGAGCATAGCTCCCCTATGGGGCTCGCTCCACTAATAGAACTAGAGTTACAGAACAACGGTAACTATCGAAACGGGCGTAATAGGCCAACACATTCAGCAGCTAATCTTGATCTGTATGTGCCAGTGCAGTGCGATCATGGATGTGAGTGTTAGTGTTGCATTTTTTTGTGAAATGTATTTTAATGTATGGTCTGTTTGATACAGATCAACATCATCCCTTTCTCTGTAGAGACCATATATCGAGAACATACATTTACTATTCATACAGAACTTGTTAAACAACCAGTAGTGTAACAATTAATTTACACACCCTGTACATTTTTTATTTGCTCCCATGACCGTTTAACATGGTCAGGGTTGCAAATGAAAGAATACAATAAATAAAATTGTTATACACCATCAGCATGAAGCAGGCCCGGCGGCACGAGGGGGCAAAAGGGGGCAATGCCCCCTCAGTTAGAATATTTTGCCCCCTCAGTTTTGATTCCAGTATGTGTCCTACAAATCCCTTCACAGTCAGGCCTAGCTGCGATTTGTTGCATTGATTATTACGCTGTGCCGCTGCACAGGAATCAAAACCAGCGGGTTAACATAAAAGTCACACATTGGTAAAAATCATACGTTGATTGGCCTTGACACAGAAGAAAGGCGGGCTCATTTTGAAATGGATGATTACGTTCAAATGTAGCCTAGTAGTAGATTGTTTCCCCCGGAAATAAGTTTCACAGCTCAATTATGGATGTTAGAAAGTGGTTTTTCACATCCACAACTCAAAGTGGCGCAGAAATGGAGACGCTAGCCACAGAGGCTGCCTTGCCAACATTGCCGGTAACACCGGGACATTCGACTGCCGATGCCACTCGGCCTAGCTGTAGCAGAGTAACTGTCTTGCCGAGCCTTGCAGGTTCGTGTGCCTGACTAACTTTTCTGAATCCGGTAAGAAAAATCTGCATTGTCAGTTTTAATTTATTGTGTAATTTGCAAGCTTGGCATTACATTATTTTCTTCATTGCTTTTGATTGTCGTATTGTGGGATTTGATGTGATGTGGTGTGATGACATTTGACATTTTTCGTTTATAATGTCTAATTTATTGTTGATGTTGTTATAGTTTAATAACTGCTTTTTGCAATACATTGATGAAGGTGGGTAGAATTTGAGCAATATTAGAAACTGTAGTGATGTGAGCTATATGGAAATTAGGAACTTTTCTTCGCAGAAATGTAGCTAGCTGCTGCAGTAGCAGCGCTTTCCAAATGTATTTTTTTAACTGAACAGTCAAAGTTGATAGTCAAAGTTGTAAAGCAGTCTAACATGTTTAATTATGGCAAGACAGCCGTGTGTCTGGCTACAATTTAATGCCTTGTGTATTTACAAGCTACAAATGATTACTGTCCACTCCACTACATACTATCAACATTATTCATTGTGTTATTTCCGAGCTGAAATATGTGTGCCTCCTTAATAATATTGGGTGCCCCCTTGCGGAGTTAATTCTCCCGTCGGGCCTGGCATGAAGCAACACTGGTTTAATGGAATACACAATTGTAATTATAGTCAGTGATATCGATGAGCCTGAGGC
>JACXGM010020067.1:0-18028 GCA_016801145.1 Umbra pygmaea | reverse complement strand
AACTTTGGACACTTTCTGTCGTTTTCTCCAGCCTGTCTTTTCTCTTAGCCCCTCACTATTTACTTACGCTCTCTTTCTTCATGTTGTTATCTGCGTCGTCTTTATGGCATGTTTCTCCAGACCAGTGTGGATCTAGCTTCTTTAGTGGATTCCTAGCTTTGACTAGTTTCGCCTTCAGAATAATAGCACTTGATTCAACACGATAAACATCGCGTAACAACAAAGGAAACATTGCACATTTCGAAAATATGCCACTAAACTCTATTAGAAAAGTGTGACATATTTACTTACTAATATTTTAATAACACCATTTACATTTGCAATCTGGATTGCTTATATAATAAATAGACAGAGTCATTGTCGCTAGCAGCGTGAGCCCGGTGTGCGACAGTAATAATCATCCGTGCGGAACCACTGTGCGCGATACAACGTTGGTAACATTAATTAAACGAAGCCTCGAGTCAAGTCATTTTGTGTCGACACATTTTTGTATTCGAGTTATTCGAGGAATCGTTTCAGCCCTATTGAGCATGTTCTCGTTCTGTTTCATTAGCGTAGACAGTGTGGAGCCATGTATTACTTTTGAACAATTCTTTCTACCGACTGAACAGCCAGGCTTTGTGGAGTTTCTTCTAATTAGTTTAAACTGCTGGTCGCGAGTGTGAAACAGAAGCCATTTAATTTAAGAACTTGATTGAAGGATTTTAAACATGCCTGAATCATCTCCACAATGGAGTTTAGTTCCGTTTGTCTTTCAACAGTATTTTGTTACAAAGACAACAAGTGTTATCGCTTTGGCGATAACACTTATCATTTAGTTTATCTTATAATTTATGTTATCATTTATTTTATATTAAGTTAATAATTAGCATGGTTAATATTGTTCTTTGGTCAGTTTCTCTCACCCCCCCCAAAAAGAATCGAGGTTTGTATCGAATCGTGAGTCAAAAATACAGGACATCTGGAGGTCCAATCACTGTAAATGCCTATGTAAAACTAGAACAATACCAAAACATAGGCAGTGTACTCGCCTATATTTAATTAAACCGAGCATGTCTGAGCGTAGTCTCTCTTGGTGCTGCTGGAATTCACTTCCCAGACCTTAGGCACACTGCTCTCTGTTTCCTAATTGCATGTCCTCCTGCCTCCCCTATGTTGCTAAATGTCTCCCTTGCTCTGCATGTTTTTTCACCAACAACCTCTATCAACACAATGTGTTAGTGGAAGAACTGATGCCCTGGATGGGTGCTCAGAGCAAATCATCTTTGACACAACATAATGTGACACACAAAATATCATGTATATTTCAGTGAGATTGAATAGAGACTGGTATATCTTGTGTTTCACTGTGCCAGGTATGATGTAGAGGTGGACAAATGTATGCGATCAGCTTTGAGGAAGATAGTGGAGAAAGATGACACAGCAGCCAAGACCATGGTTCTCTGTGTGTGTGGCATTGTCACCAAAGGCCACAACCCAACCGGGTAAAACAAACAAAATCCTTTCTTTTTCTGCAGTTAGTCAAATTTGAAAGATTGACTTGATTCATGTCATGTAGTTACATTGAACCCATGTAGCTGCTTAGTTCTAAAATCTGAAGTTTCAGGTATATTCCATATTATTGTGTATTATTGAGTTAACTGAAAGAGAACACCATGTGCAACATACAGCCGACGTTGGAATGAGACCAAAACGCCACAGAGCGTCGCAGATTCTAAAGAGGAGTCAACCCCTGTAGGTGTGATCTGGCTGACGGATGGATGGTATGCCATCAAGGCCCTGCTAGACGTCCCGCTGACCGCCATGCTCCACCGGGGCCGACTGGGGATTGGGGGGAAGCTGCTGGTCCATGGGGCCGAGCTGGTGGGATCCCAGGATGCCTGCTCCCCTCTAGAGGCACCAGACACCCTCATGCTGAAGGTAAAAACTGGGTCAATTGGATCAGGAACTGAAACCTGGTGGAACAGCTTTTACTTCTCTAATAAGAATCACTTTCTCTAAGTTGCAAGATGTTTTCTGAACCCTCATGAACTGTATAGCTGTTAATATTGCATTTTATATATTTTCACTTCACATTACTATATGCAAATGTAATTTAAATGCATACTAAAGTCACAATGACTACCACCAATAAAATATACACCGTGATTTTCAGTAGTGCACACTAGTAATTTATTTTCACACTGTCTGAAATATCCAGATCTCCCCTTCCAATTTCAGACAGTGTTATAATCGTCACAATTTCAGTGTTAATGGATGTTGACCTTAAACTGTGGGAATAAATAATCATGTTTGGACTAGGCTATTTCATGTTACTGGCATTTGATAACTATATTGTATATCTTAATTGAATTTGCATCAGCAATGTTTTTGTCTGTGCATGCATTACAGATAATGTTTCTCAATTTTGAAGCCATTTCTTCTGATTATGTGCCTAATTATCACATCTCCTCTATGGTTTCAGATTAGGGCAAACAGTACCAGAGTTGCGCTTTGGGACACCAGGCTAGGCTTCTACAAAAACCCACGTCCCTTCCTCCTCCCGCTGTCCTCCCTTTATGGCAATGGAGGCCCTGTTGGCTGTGTGGACATTGTGGTGTTAAGGAGTTACCCCACCCAGGTGCATTTTCAATAAACACTCTAGCACGGGTCCAGAGCTTTAGTAAGCTTTAACCAATCATTGATTTGGACCAGTGGTCCTCAAACCCTTCCATGGAGGGCCTAGTGTATGCAGGTTTTCGCTTTTACCTTGTACAAGCCTGATGGAGTAGCTCACTAATTGGTTAGTATCTCCCCTCACCTGGCAGTCTAGGTCCTAATTATGCTGTAATTGAAAGGAAAGACCAAAAACCAGCATACACTAGGCCCTCCATGGAAGGGTTTGAGAACCACTGATTTAGACAGTCATTTACACAGCCTTTAGCCCAGGTCCAGAGCTTTAGTAAGCTTTAACCAATCATTGATTTAGACAGTCATTTACACAGCCTTTAGCCCAGGTCCAGAGCTTTAGTAAGCTTTAACCAATCATTGATTTAGACAGTCATTTACACAGCCTTTAACCCAGGTCCAGAGCTTTAGTAAGCTTTTGTCTTTGTTCGCACTAGTGGATGGAAAAGAAACTGGATGGAGGGGTTGTGTTCCGTTCTCAACGTGCCGAGGAAAAAGAGCAGCAGCGACATGAAAATGCAGAAATCCAAGCCAGGGAGATCCTGTTTGCTAAGATTCAGTCCCAGATTGAGAAGGAGGAGGACGGTAGGAAACTGTCAAGTTATATCCTAAATAATGTTTCACATTTAGCCAGTAACATAGTGAGAAGAGCCCTTTTCATTGCCAGTAATTATCAATAGGTTTTCTGTAGGTTAGAACCGTTTGTCTTTAAGGGCCTTTTCACACGTACCTCATTTGGTTCGGACTTTCTGACTGAACCAAAATTGCAGGTAAGAACGGGGCCACAGTTTGGATCAAAAGACCAAATTTTGGTCCGATCAAAAAGGTGGTCTCGGTCCGGACCAAACTGAACCATGGTTCGAGTTGTTTGCAGTATGAAAACACTTTTTGGATTGTTCAGATTTTCAGACCAATTACAGGAAGTTATGCAACTTCATACTATAGAAAAAGAACAAACTCAGAAAAAAAACGCTAAAAAAAGCAAAAATGTATCGTGGAGGTACGTGGGGAGAGGAGATTAGATATTTAATAAATTTGGTCGGACAACATCATTAATACATTTCTCGCGAGTACTGCGCTTGTAGTTGGTGCTGATGTTGATGCTGCTGGTAGTAATACCATAACGCAATCGGGGTTTGTTCATTCATTTGTTCATAAATTTTTATTCATACGGAAAAAGACAAAACAACACGCCAATGTCAGACACGCCGGTCACCAATCAAAGAGAGAAGCAACCCGTATGTGGTGACAACAGGCCGTAGGTATATTATGGAAAGTTCTTTAGTGCCTTAACAAAATCACTGTGATCAACCAAAAAGATGGGGTCAAATGTATACAATGTGATTAAACATGAACTTTGGCTCAAACCTTGGTCCGGACTTTTAGGTGTGAAAACGCTCTAAGACTGTGGAAAACATAAAATGGCATACATGAAATACAACAAAATACAAACACAGGGAAATATGCTGTTCTTCAAATTAGTATATTCAACAATAACCAATATAGGCATCCAATTTTCAATAGTTCCCTCATGTAGCCTAGGGACTATTAAATCTCATCATTGTTGTTCTACAGAACAAACGAGTAATGCATTCCGTGTGCCGCCTTCATATTAAGCTGCGTCTTTTACGGATATCACCTTTACATTGAGTAGAGGTCTGTTGTGTTCATAGTACTATTTGTGGGATGGTGCTTTTATGTCTGTATTGGTAAAATCTATTCTTTGATCATTTTAGGAACCCATGCATGTAAAATAAATAGACATCTTGAGTATAGTATATGGAAACTTTTTCACACTTATCGGTTTTCTTGCACTTGGTGAGACAAGATCATACTGAAGTTTCAAAAGTAGTTCACTTATTCCACCACTTGTCATTGTGAGAACCCATGGTCAAAGCTTTGACTAGATTTACGAACATTCATGTTCGCAAATGTTCATGTTGATTTATCCATCACATCGCACGCTGAGCTGTTTTCAAAAGTTGGCAGCCCTGAATATACCTATTCCCAAAACAAATGCCCAAGCTTAGATATGAGCTACTGTACACAGTGTTTGTTTAGCAACAATCAAGGCACAAATCAATCAAATATACCTTCTGCCACCTTCTGCCTAATGCCTTAAAGGAGAATTCTGTGCTATTTCAAAACGTAGCTCTGTTGTTTGAATATCTGATGTGCTGTCAGTAGCGTTAATAAAACAATCTTTATTGCCAAAACCATGTTTACCTTTTGCTGCCAGTATACAACCATTACGCATTTACGGGGCAAGTAAAAAAACGTGCTTTGAGCCTCTAAACATGTTCGAAATGTCCTTACTAGTGCATAGCCATGTGCAATTATTCCTTATAGTGAACACAGCGAAATTGAACAAATCAGTCCGTGTACATACCTCTGTTTATTTGCCATACAATGCAATAAGGCTGAAACGATACACCAAACTCACGATTTGGTTTGTATCATGGTTTTTGACCCACGATTCGATACAAACCTCGATTCTTTTTTGGGGGGATAAGAAGAAAAATTATATTTTTAGTAAATAACATTTAAAAAACCTGTATAAACTGACCAAAGAACAATATTAACTATGCAAATGATTAACAATATACCTTAGTAAAATAAATGAATAGCCAAAGCTATAACACTTATGTTGTCTTTGTAACAAAATACTGTTGAAAGACAAACTGAACTAAACTCCATTGTGGAGATGATTCGGGCATGTTTAAAATCCTTCAATCAAGTTCTTAAATTAAATGGCTTCTGTTTTACACTCGCGACCAGCAGTTCAAACTAATTAGAAGAAACTCCACAAAGCCTGGCTGTTCAGTCGGTAGGAAGAATTGTTCAAAAGTAATACATGGCTCCACACTGTCTGCGCTAATGAAATAGAACGAGAACGTTGAGATTATCTGCTCAATGAGTGGGTCGTTATTTTTGTTGCTTTGAGGTACTGAGAGAGATGCGCAATTTAATATGGATCACAAGAAATATGTTTCAGTAAACAAAGCTGTAAGGACACAAATAAAATATCATAAACAATACTCACAAACAGACAAAGCTTATAAGGTAACTAACGAACAAAGTAGCTGTGTTGCTGTGAGGTAAACTCATGGAGCTGCCGCTATCACCTGCTATTACTATAATCTGCCAGCAGTTGCTAACTATATGTTGCTCAGAGAAAGTGCTTATGGGTTCTTCCGACAAAATACAATTGAACAAAAATAGCATGAATGTCGAATTTCTTTGAGACCTTAAAAAACGAGATTTCAGACATTTTTAGAACTTAAATTCTTGAAAACGAATTTAAGTCTTTTTAATGATCTGCGTGCATGTTTTTCAACTAGCTCAACCTTTGCAGGTAGGCGTCACATGATTGGAAAGGTAGTCAGATGACACGTAATTGTAGGATGCTTACAGGTCAAATTAAATAATTTATCATCAACTAGTTTTGTGGTGTAGGTCTACGTATTTTATAATGTTCACTTCAAATAATACTAATAGTAATTTAAAGATGTGGTTGCATTAGATCTGGACAGGAAGGATATGGAAGGGGTGTGTCGCGATTCTTCCTTCTCAGACCGCGACACAGGTTTGTGGATCTGAGTGTCGTGATTTCGGTTTCATATCACATATCGTTACAGCCCTACAATGCAATAATCCAAAACATATTTTTTCCGCAAAAAAACTATTTGCTGTGGTCCATTAACTACTTTCACAACATTGATGCATGTGCTGTAACCTGACACTTGCCTTCACAGCTCCCAACAGTTCAAGAGTTATCGCGCATGAGCATAGGTAACTAAGCAACAGTGTAGACTCAGTCCGTGAGCTGCCAAAGAAGGGGTGTCAGGTTACCTGGCCGACTTGCTACATTATATTGACATAACCACAGCAAATCGTTTTTTTTTTGCAGAAAAATATGTTTTGGAATAATGCATTTTACGACTTTGACAATCGACTAGTGTGGGCTAGAGGTCTTCACGGGTCCAAAACATTGGACCCGTACCCGAAATGAATCCAAGTCTTTTAGACCCGACTCGATTGGCATAAATTAAACTGCCAAGATTTGAGACCCGATCCGAACGGACCCGTGTACAAATAGACCCGTACCCGAAAAATACCCAAGATTTTTTGGACAAACAGCCATGCCCGTTCGGGTCCAAAAGACCTGTTTATGCCCCAAAACAATTAACATAACCTTAAAATTGTGCCACAGCATGCAAAGATATCAATAGAGTAATAGTGCAACAAAGACAAAAGACAGATAGGAATACAACACCACACCGAACCTTCACAATATTTGTTAAATGCAAATAAATTGCATATACCCGAGAACTGTTGCAATTATGTCAAACCTGACCGAGATCCGAATGCAAAATACAAATGTGAATGGGTCGGGTCTCGAAACTTCGGATCTAGTGGACCTGTGAAGACCTCTAGTGTGGACTTCACTGGAAAATGCCAAATTAACAGAGGTATGTACACGGACTGATTTGTTCAAATTTGCTGTGTTCACTATAAGGAATCACTGTACATGGCTATGCACTAGTAATTACATTTCGAACATGTAAATGCGCAATGGTTGTATTCTGGCAGCAAAAGGTAAACACGGTTTTGGCAATACAGATTGTTTGAGTTATTACCACTACTGACAGCACTTCAGATATGCAAAAAACAGAGCTACGTTTTGAAATCGCCCGGAATTCTTCTTTAATCAGTGTGTGTACATACAATTTCTAATTGCTGTTAAACTCTGTTAAAACAATGCATGATCTTCAACTGGTCACATTCTGCACCTGCCTGCCCGACAAGCGTCACCACTCTGGATGGGTCTGAGCCGGAATACATTGACAATCACAAATACCTAGGGGTCTTGTTAGACCCACTTAAACTATCTCCAGTCCAAGATCAAATCTAGTATTGGCTTCCTATTCCATAACAAGGCCTCATTCACTCTTCCTATCAAACAAGCCCTTGTGAAAATGATCATCCTCCCAATGCTTGACTTCCACGATGTTGTCTACAGAACTGCTTCATACTCTCTTCTCAGGACATTGGATGTAGTGTAACTCAATGCCATCCGTTTTGTTACCAATGCTCCCTATAACTCCCCTCACTGCAACCTCTACTCACTAGTTGGATGGACCTCATTACACACCCAACGCCTGAATCACTGGTTCCATTTACAAGTCCTTACTAGGCAAAATCTCACTTTACCTAAGCTCATTAATCTCCATAGCATCACCCACTCTCAACTTGTGTTCGAGCAGGTTTATCTCTATTTGCTACAAAAGCCAGCACCTCATATGGCCGCCTCCTTCCAATTATCTGCTGCTAACGATTGGAACGAAACTCGAGTCCATCATCCTAATCACTGCTTTTAAAGCATTACTTCAGAATCTACTGACAGATCACTGCCCATGTTGACTCTACCTCATCTCTTTGACTGTTTATGCCCTAGCACCTTCATCAAACATTTAACACATCTTGCACATATTCATCCACATAGCTGTCTTTGTTTATTTTGCACATTACTGTTTTCTTTAGCAGTATCCATCATGTTACCTATCCTAGTGTTATTTCTCTTGCACTACCACTTTCAATTCCACAATCTACCTCTTCATTTTAGACCATATTTGCACTGAATGTACAATATACACTGCTCAAAAAAATAAAGGGAAAACTTAAACAACACAATGTAACTCCAAGTCAATCACACTTCTGTGAAATCACACTGTCCACTCAGGAAGCAACACTGGTTGACAATCAATTTCACATGCTGTTGTGCAAATGGAACAGACAACAGGTGAAAATTATAGGCAATTAGCAAGATAATAAAGGAGTGGTTCTGCAGGTGGTGAGCACAGACCACTTCTCAGTTCATAGGCTTCCTGGCTGATGTTCTGTTCAGTTTTGAATGCTGGCAGTGCTTTCACTCTAGTGGTAGCATGAGACAGAGTCTACAACCCACACAAGTGGCTCAAGTAGTGCAGCTCATCCAGGATGGCACATCAATGTGAGCTGTGGCAAGAAGGTTTGCTGTGTCTGTCAGCGTAGTGTCCAGAGCATGGAGGCACTACCAGGATACAGGCCAGTACATCAGGAGACGTGGAGGAGGCCGTAGGAGGGCAACAACCCAGCAGCAGGACTGCTACCGCTGCCTTTTTGCAAGGAGGAGCAGGAGGAGCACTGCCAGAGCCCTGCAAAATGACCTCCAGCAGGCAACAAATGTGCATGTATCCACCCAAAAAGCAAGTTCACACTGAGCACATGTGACACTGTCTGGAGATGCCGTGGAGAACGTTCTGCTGACTGTAGCATCCTCCAGCATGACTGGTTTGCCGGTGGGTCAGTAATGGTGTGGGGTGGCATTTCTTTGGGGGGCCGCACAGCCCTCCCTGTGCTCGCCAGAGGTAGCCTGACTGCCATTAGGTACCGAGATGAGATCCTCAGACACCTTGTGAGACCATTCGCTGAGCCTCATTTTGACTTGTTTTTAAGGACAATACATCAAAGTTGGATCAGCCTGTAGTGTGGTTTTACACTTTGATTTTGAGTGTGACTCCATGTCCAGACCATGGGTTGATAAATTTGATTTCCATTGATTAATTTTTGTGTGATTTTGTCAGAACATTCAACTACATCTTATTTTTTTTGAGCATTGTTTTTTAATCCAACCATATACCATTTGTGTAACTGAATACTTGAATATTTGTATTTTGTGTGTAAGTTTATATCACCATGCACCTCGTCTTGGCCAGGTCGCGATTGCAAATAAGTTGTTCTCAATTGATGGTTAAATAAAGGTGAAATAAAAAAATAAAAAATTGAGCACAGCTTTGATGGAGCATAGTATAATGGGTGATTCTAATTGTAAACATCTATTTCTTGTGTATAATTTATTAACCAAGAGTGAAACACCTTGAAGAACTAATATAGAAATGGCCCGCCTGATGTCTTTAGTTTGTCCAAGCGTGTGCACTCTTTAATATGTAAATGATTAAATTAATTTGATTGCTAATTTAAACGTACAATATGTTGTTTTTTGCCACTAGGAGTCTCAATCAAATCATAACAAAAGAAGTACTTTTGCCTAAGTTATATATATTTTTTAGTTGTGTACTTGCATTATCCCAAATGTTTCAACCACCTTTCAAACTCAGAGAAAAAACGCAAAGGGGAACACCAGAAGTCCACCAATAAAACCAAAGAAGACAGCGAACATTAGCTAATGTTACTGATAAGTTAGCAAGTTAACATTACATTAGCTGTATTAGCTCAGTAAGAAGCTCTATGTAAATGCTGTGAAAATGTATTGTGCTAATAGTATTATTTGTAAGAATTTTGTATGAAGCAATAAAAAACGTTACATTAGCTAACGTTACCTTGCGGCTATTTCATTAGAAAAGCATTACATAAAGTGAATAACCATAACTAAACACAACGTGAATAAAGCTATAATATATTTAACGATACATTACCTTGTCAGTGAACATGTTTTCTGCCGGAGACGATAGATTGGCTGGTTGACATTGACGACAACATCAAATCCCATGATAGCATGCTACTTCCCGACGTCATCAAAGTACATCTTTTGTTATTGTTTCCATTAAGTGACCCCTAGCAGCCAAAAACTACATATTGTACGTTTGATATTTTCAATAATTTGTAATAATTAAAAACATGTATATTGATAAATTACCAGTATTAAAATCATTTTGCCAAATCTGCATGGTAGTTTGAAGTTGCTCCCTTGCAGGACAAACTACATCATGTAGTCAGTGGTTGAAGCCTGAGTAGCTTGAATACGGCTTCTCAGACTTTGCCCAGAATGCCCAGCATGAGGCAAAGCAAATTGGCACAGCGCTGCCCGGGCTATGGGATAGGAAAGTCAGATTATCTACCTTGGCACTACACTCTTCAACAACCCCGAATGTGCAGATCGGGCACCTGTAAATTCAATCACAAATGTATAGTTGGTGAGCGTAATCATCCCATGCATGAGCTGACTAAAGGCTTCCGTGTTGGACAAGCAGTGGCATTAGAATCAGACGGCTCTGCAACATGTTGCTGGATGATTCATGTGAGTGCCTTTCACTATCCCGCATCTGTCCAACAAATTGCGGAGCTGCCGACAAGGCAAGATTATTTTTCAAGAAAAATTGGGGAGTGGAGAAAATGGGGTAAAAATTTAAAACACCACAACATATGTTTGTCACAAATGTAGGTTTAGGCAATTCCTTGTTTTGCTCAATTTCCACTTTCCCAAAAAACAGATTGCAATAAACCAAAATGCGGAAAGCGGACCCTGCGTGATGGTGACATTGAGAGACTGGTGGATGGAGAGGCGCTATTTGATGCGGTGGAGAATGATCCTGTCTATCTGGAGGTATGATGATCTAACACAACTTTAAATACCATGTATGATGTTGTTAATTTTAAATGATTAGTAGTGATTTGGGACAATGATAGGGAGCATAATTAAGTTTAAGTATGCATGGCTGACCATAAACTCAGCAATAAAAGAACCATCCTTACGCTTTCAACTGCTGTCATTTTCCAGCAAACTTAACATGAAATATTTGTATGAACATAAAAACAAAACAAGTTCCATAGATGTGACCAACAGAAATGGAATAATGTATCTTTGAACAAAGGGGAGGATCAAAGTAACAGTCAGTATCTGGTGTGGCCACCAGCTGCATTAAATACCACAGTGCATCTCCTCATGGACTGCACTAGATTTACCAGGGCCTTCTGTGAGATGTTACCCCACTATTCCACCAAGGCACCTGCAAGTTTCTGGACATTTCTGGGGGGAATGGCTGTAGCCCTCACCCTCCGATCCAAAAAGGATCCAGACGTGCTCAATGGGATTGAGGTCCGGGCTTTTTGCTGGCCATGGCAGAACACTGGCATTCCTTGGAAATCACCCACAGAACAAGAAGTATGGCTGGTGGTATTGTCATCCTGGAGGGTCATGTCAGGATGAGCCTGCAGGAAGGGCACCACATGAGGGAGGAGGAAGTCTTCCCTATAATGCACAGCATTGAGAACTAAAAGCTCAGTCCGACGATGCTGTAACACACCGCCCCAGATCATGATGCACTCTCCAAATCGATCCCGCTCCAGAGTACAGCTCATTCCTTCAACGATAAATGCAAGTCCGACCATCAGCACTAGTGACACAAAACCGTGACTTGTCAAGAGAGCACTTCTTGCTAGTCCTGTCTCCCTGTAGTGCTGTCGTAGGCATTTCACAGTACAGACATTGCCATTTTTTGCCCTTGTCACATCTGCAGGCCGTATGTCTTGTTGCAGCATGTCTAAGGCACATTCACGCAGATGAGCAGGGACTCTGGGCATCTTTCTTTTGGTGTTTTTAAGAGTCAGTAGAAAATTCTCTTTAGTGTCCTAAGTTTTCATAACTGTGACCTTTATTGCCTACTGTCTGTAAGCTATTGGTGTCTTTCTTTGGTCATTAAACAAGCATGGAAAACTTTGTTTAACTACACCACCCCCAAAAACTGGATTACAATCACAGTTCACAAGTCCAATTTGTAGGTTATATATACATGTCTTATATGTACAGAAATATTAAAATCTCAGGAATCTATCTGATGTCTCTGTTTTACTTTAGCTATAATACAAATAAACATAAAACCTCATTATGTGAGCTACAAGTCTTGTACACAAGTGCCTCAAAAAATAGAGAAGGTGGTTTGAAATCAAAGCTCACAAACTAAATTCTTAAGTTATATATGTCTTATATCTTTACAAAGCTTAAAAACTCAGCAATCTAGTCAGTCTCCATTTTACAAAAACTATTAAAATTAGATACTTACAGTGCCTTCCGAAAGTATTCGGCCCCCTTGAACATTTTGACCTTTTGCCATATTTCAGGCTTCAAACATAAAGATATAAAACTGTAATATTTGTGAATATACGGCTTCACGTCCAGTGTAACAACAGTTTAACTTTAGGTATAATTTTTTGGGGGGCAGAATTTTACAAATCGGGCACGAGGCTTAAGAGGTTTAACCATTTACAATGAAGATCAAGTTGTTTTTTGTTGTTATTTGCCTTTTTATTAATCTTTTTATGAATCTTTAAAATACAGTGTCCTGAAAAAGTGATGTTTCTGTTTTTGTATGTGCATTTTAGAATTTGATGTAAAACTGTATTTAAATCCCAAAAATGTTGGAAAACTGATTTTGTGAAATGGATATCGAAAAGAAGTCACCTAGTGGTGATATTGTGTTGTACACTATTCATTTTTATATTTTTTGTATGTATTTTTGTCTTTGTATCTATATTTTGTAAGGTTGACCACAACTTACCCAGTTGGTTCATGGTATATTATTTGTTTTCGGAGCCAATCAGTGCACAGTTAAAAAACATTGGACCTTTTACAGTGAATTGCCCTGGTAACGAGCATCTGATATTCTAGGCATGTCTGAGTGAGCAGCAGCGGGAGGCATTAAATAAATACAGGCAATGTGTTGGGGAGAGAAGACAGGCAGTGTTGCAGGAACGCATTCGCCAAGTTATGGAGAGTGAGGGCTATCCTCAAAGAAATGTCTCCTCTGTCTGGAAGCTTTGCGTGGCTGACTCCAGGACCCAGGCTGGGAGCAATGGTATGTATGTGGAAAATACTAGCATTTACAAGTATATTGGGCTGAATTACATTTATTAGCCATTGCATCTGTTACTTGACAAATTTGTCATTGTTTACTTCTTGGTTCCCTGCCCAACAAACACCCTCTGTTTTCTACCAGTTTACATGTTGAATATCTGGAGCCCCTCCCAAGATATACAGTCCTTATTGAATGAGGGTTGCCGATACAGGGCCTACCAACTCTCCACATTGGAGGGCAAGAAACGACCTGGAAATGCTTCAGTCCAGTTTACAGCCACTAAGAAAACGCATTTCCAGAAGACACAGGTAACACCGGAATTAGGAGCAATATAACTAAACAATATAGCACTCAATATGTGCTAATATATTACACAACATGGCACTCAATATGGTGCTAATGTACTATACAATATAGCACTCAATATGGTGCTAATATATATTACAATATAGCACTCAATATGGTGCTAATATACTATACAACATGTCACTCAATATGGTGCTAATATACTATACAATATGGCACTTGATGTGGTGCTAATGTACTATAGCAAATTGCTATTCTTAGGTGTGATAAGTTCCTATGTACAGCATGTGGCCGTGCTGCACTTCATATTCTCCTTTTTAATCAGGGACTGATTCAGTCCTCGAATATCATGTGAATGCCATTAACTACCAGGTAGTAACAAAAAACAGAAATGTGTCATCTCCACAAATGGCATTGAACAACTCTGGGTCAGACTGAACTTCACTAGAACTTTACATAATGGATTCTTACTGTACATACTGTAGTTGGGCAGCAGATTTAAGGAATTAGTCTCATGTGTGTTTTTACCTTTCAGGCTTCTACAGAGTGGTTTTGTGAGCGTTTCCAGGCTCGGGAGGCAGTAGGCTTCCATGTTCTCCTGAACCCGGATTTCCAGCCGCTCTGTGGGGAGGTGGACCTGGTGGGCTATGTCATCTCCATCACAGACAGACAAGGTACACAGTAGCGCACTTTAGCATGCGTCTGCTTCATTGCACATGAACTTGGTTTTATAGTTTAATTCAATCGATTTCAGTCATGTAAAACCTTCTCTCCACCAGCAGTTGCTGTATACTGCTACCATGTTGTGCATGTGGAGATTTTGATTGCTTGTTGGATTTATATCAGCTGACCTGTCCAATAAAAAAGGTTGGAGAGGTAGCCATAATAAACAATAACTCAGGACCTACTTCTTAAGTTTAGAAAGAAATGGCCTACAATCTAAATATATACATAGACGTAAGGCTGAGTGATGTTCAAAAATGCTTATCACGATTTACAGTAGGTTTGGTTGCATGGGTCTTTAATTCTTTCCGTATTGTTCTGACATCCACCTGGAAAATGTTTACTTTGCCACATACGCTTTAGCCACCTCTAGTGGATTCTTCACATTACTGGGCGAATTCCCATGCCAGCTGAAATGCAACAATGGTGATGTCAAAACTAGGTGTATGGACAGTACGTGCCTTGAAAACAAGACTCCGCCCTTGCGTCCTTATCTATGTGTGTTAACATGGGATGACCCATTACAAAAGCTTTACAAACTGTTAAAAAATATTTAGATTAAATTTTTCCACATACTATGCAATACTTATTTTACCATTTGAACAGGAATTGCAATAAAGCCATGATGTGTTGTGCATCCACAATATTTGTCAATGGGCATGCGCCATTTCATCTTTTAGGCTGTGCTTTTGTGTGTTACAAAGCACAGCATAGTGTAGGGATTCATTGTCCCAGCAGCGTAGCACCCTGTATCCTACTGCTGGTTTTCTGAAGCTAAGCAGGGTCGGATCTTGTCCTTGGATGGGAGTCCAAATGCTGCTGGAAATGGTTTTTGAGGGTCAGGAGGTGGAATAACTCCCACTGGTCTAAAGATCAAATTGGAAAAAGCTACTTTAAAGCTACCGTCCGTAAATGCAAAATAGTTTTTTAGGCCCCCCATTTTAGTCCGGATGTGTAGTATCTTGTTGATATTATATGCACAATTTAAGTAGAATGTTTGTCTTACTGCACTTGCCTCCACTTTAGCAAAATATGGTTTGCTAAAGTGGAGGAAGTACAGTTGCCAGAACTGTCAATCAAACCATAGCTGTACAGTGACCTTTAATGAGGTTGTAGGGCATGCCCGACGTCTAGACACAGTAGAACAAGAGAGAAAATACCTAAATAGGCATAAGTATCACCTAATATTGTGGAAGGCATCTTTGAGGGGCACCAGTCAGATAGGCCTATATGAACGAAATGAGTAGTTTAATGATTTTTTTTATTTATTAATTTATCTTAAAATGTTGTTGACTTTTAATCTCATTTAATTGCACAGTCCTATATAGCATACATCCAATTATGATAATTGAGTTTTGTACATATTTTAAACCAATAAAAAATTGGATTTGGTGTATAGATGAATAAACAAAAATGCATGGGACACTTGGACACTAAAACGGCTAAATGTTCAAAGGTTGTAGACTTTCAATAGACAATGTAAGGAAGATAAATTCACTGAGTCCAGATATACCTCTACCAATGTATTTGTTTGCTTTTACGTAAATGCCCCTTCTACCGTTGTTGAATCCCGTGGACCTATCCCTGTCTGGCTGTATTTAGTGCTCTTTGATGTTTGTGCTGTTAATATATAGATATGTATTTGTATTTATTTTATGAATCATTATATATTATTTTTCTGTGTTTAGTCATCTTGCTCCAGAAGGCCTTTGGCCAGCTCATCAGTGACATTTAGAATTGGTTCTCAATAAGTCATAAAGAGCTGCAACAAGCCTAATTTATAAAGAATACCGTATTTTAGCGAATATACCGTGCACGATTTGCACATTTTTACAAACGGCACACAATGTTTTTTACACACGATAACTACAGTCATTATTTTTGTTCTGTACTGTTGTTACAGACCAGTTATTCCTAAAGCTGAATACGAAATAAATTGTGGTTCAACAAGCATTTCAATATTCAAATGTGCCTATTTAAAGTGATGTTTTCATGTCTTAATAGTCCAGTCTCACTGGTGAAAATAATCACCAACAAGTGTCTGGATAAATATCAACCTAATGTCAAATATCAAATAGGCTAATTGGCATCCAACCAGAAGAAACTAATTGTTTGTTTTTGGGTACTTGAGAAAAGACCTCCAGTAGGCAAATCAAACTGGACAATTACCAAATGTAACGCTAAAGTACAATTAAGTAAAAAAGGAAGAAAATTATATACAGTTAGATCACATAGGCTACTCACTTATACAGCACATTTATTCTTATATAACTACCACCAAATCTTTCATGTTTATGAAAACAATTTATATTTATTAACTATATCTTCACGCTGTGTGGAATTCCAGTGCAATTCAACCAGGCTGTAGCAGCGGCGGCAGGCTGTGGTAAGGGCTATTACCCCCACGAATAAACTTTAGCTCTCCCATGATTTGTATGTTGGCCAACCATCCTTTTCTCTTGCCTGAAGTGCTTGAAAATATATTTAATATACAGATGATTAAAACCGTAATGATGTGCAGTTCGATCAATCCGTCACGACTCCTTTTGTTAGTGACTCGTTCAATTTTGTCATTAATTTAATATAATTTCGACACAAATTGAGTATTGTAACTCAGCCTCATACTCAAACAACAACGGCTGTTACTAAGTGTTTTATTATCCGATAACCACGAAGAATACAAAATCTATAGTTTTATTAATTGTAGCATGATATTCACCCGCCTGTGGCTTTATTATTCTTACGATCATGAAAGATTTGCTATATGCACAGCAGACTTAATTTTACCTTAAAAAAAATACATGTATTTTAGAGACAAGATGGTAATTTAAACTGTTGCTTGTTTCATATAGGTGTGTAAATCATTGTTGAATTATTGTAGAGACCATCGAAATTCGAACAGAATAGGCTAAACCCTTTAACAAAGCTAGTGGCTTAGCAGACTTTGTTTTGACGTAAATAATAGAATGAAAGTATTTTATAGTTAAAAACCTCATTGGGTTAGTGCTAGTGGCACTATTCAGTATGATCATACAGTACGAGTGACTGGTTTCCATACATTATTATCTCTTCTCTCAGCTCTCAACAGAGGCGGTCGCATTTTCTCCCTCTCCCTTCCCTTATCTCCCCTGCTTGCTTTTTGTCTCGTCTTTGTCCTGTTGAGAGACTCTCGTGGCACTGCTCTCCAAACTAAGGAAATTATGGATTTGATCAACTGGTCTCTAAACGCAATTGACACCATATTCTAAACGAGAAGCTTTGGTTCGGGGGAACCTAACTGCCCTGCCGGAACGTATGCAGCTGGCTACACGATGGACGCATGGGAGAGGTGGCGGGTCGTGTGTCTGGCAGGTCTTTCCGTGGAGGACGTTGAAGATATCTACCTATTCGATACCATGATAACAGGTCTTCTGCTGATGGGATTAGGCGTTGCCCTGGTTTATCGTGAAATTAAGAAGACGGTGACAGCTGTTCATTGCCCCACAGGGCTGCCCGTCATTAGGGATGGGACGGTATGAAAATTTCATATCACGATTATAGTGACCAAAGTTATCACGGTTATCAATATTATCACGGTTTTGGTCAAATGAGATGGAAATGTAAAAAAACAGATACACGCACACTGAAAACATTTCAACAAATTTTATACTTGGAAATCAACAAACTACAAATACATTTAGCAGCTCTAAGCACTTTTT
>JACXGM010020066.1:6382-18128 GCA_016801145.1 Umbra pygmaea | reverse complement strand
TATGGAATCCCAGGACCGCCAAAATGTAGTAAAAGGAAATGAGGATAATTAAATGTTTATCATTTCCATTGCCTACTATAAGCCAATGAAGTAAATTTAAAAAATACATTGTTTTACTTTGTCAATCATCAAATAACAAAGTAAATTTAAAAAAGACTTCATTTTACTTTTCCATTTATCATTTAACAGTTGAATAGTTTATCTATTTCCTATTTTACATTTCCCATTTTCCCATTTAACAATTTTCCCATTTTACTATTTACCCATTTTACCAATTTCCCAATTTCCCGTTTTACTCACCTCATATTGTAATTAGAAGGGAGTGTCTAAAACCATGCATCGGATGGATTGGCTGTGTAACCGACAGTTCTGGAAACAGACTAGATTTTGTGATATTAGGCTATGTTCCAGGAGGTGGCGGTGATGAGCCAAGATATATACAGGCTAATCAGTTAACTTCAATTCTCTCAACATTTTTATTAATTCGTTTAACTTTCTAATTCTCTTCTATATCACGAAGATAAGGGTCTAGAGTGTTCCTTTAACTTTTTGTATTATCAGTTGGTATAAAAATGTCAACGTCTTCTTGAAAAATACACTATGCTTTGGAAAAATAGTCAGCTCTGCTCGTGAGGTGTGGGGGTCAAGCAAATTGGTCTTGAGGTTTTAACTAGAGTCCACATTAACGTCCACAATGTATTGATGGACCCCAGACATCCTCTTTTCCAGGGGTCGGGATGCTGGCAAAGGGCACCAGGGCCAGTGGCAATACGGTTTCTGAATGTTTAAAACCCATGAGGACTAACGGGCTGGCCAATATTTGACCTTGTAGGGGATGGACTGAGCATACAGATGACTGTGTAGTTTACTGATCAATCATATACAGTATCTGACATTAACAACATCAGATGAATGTAAAGTGTAACCTCCCGATCAATCATTTACCTGCAATTAACACTAGCAGCTTCATATGCCTAAAATTTATGTCAGATGTTTATACATTTTTACTTACTTTGCTAATTTTTATTTCATCTGTCAGCCTTCATAGATTCTTGCAAAATAAATATATACCGTAATTCCTCAAATAAAGACCGGGGCCTTTATTTACCTCTACTGCAGAAGGCAACCAGCTTTTATTTGAAGCAGGCTTTTGTTAGAGGCCGGCCTTTATTTCTGATTCCCTCTGTTTGATAAGTATAATTGGCTATATGTTTGTGTAAATACTTGTTCCAGTTTGCCTTTTATTGCTGCATTACGTTGTTATCGCAATCTCAACACTTCTTGTAACCGTTCCAAATCCAATATGTAGTTGAAAAAAGTTGTTAAAGATTCAATCGCTTGCACTGAATGGGAGCCATGTTATTTCTAATGTAGTTACTGCCATCTACCTGTACATTAATACAAACAACACCAAGCTGAGTAAAACATACAGCCGCATTGACTGAAATACCAGTAGGACAATTATACTTAGCGATACTATTTCCTGCTCTTGCGAGCTGGCATTCCGTACATGTTCCGTCCAACCCAAGTTGCGACTACCCTGAGTTAGCGTTTCAACCTGGTAGTGAGTAGCGTAACTTGTGCTAAATTAGGTTTGGAACAAAAACCTACAGAGCGGCAGCTCACAGGAGCAGAAGTACCATAATCCGAAAATAGCATGAATATATTGTTGAATCTATTAAAGTGATAGAAATGTACATTATGCTTAACTGGAATGCACATTATATGAAAGGCACCTATAGGAGATTATCCACACGTAATATTCCCCCGGCCTTTATTTAAGACAGGCCTTTATTTGTCCGTGTTGACCACGCCCCCGGCTACTATCAGAGGCTCGGCGTTTAATTGACTACCGTTTTTTATTTGAGGAATTACAGTATAAGCCGTTTCTGTCATCAGTATCCTACTATCATAAACAAAACTGGTGCTATAACCAGTATCACATGCAGTTAATTCATGCAGATATTTATTTTGTATCAGATTGAACAGATTGTAAGGTTTCCCAAAGAAAACAAATTCATATAACACTCAACCAGTGATGGGAATTACGGCGTTATAAATAAACGGCATTACTTACGGCGTTACATTTTTCAGTAACGAGTAATCAAACTAATTACTGTTTCCCCCGTTACAACACCGTTACCGTTACTGACAATAAAATGCGGCGTTACTTTAATTGAGCTCAATGAAGTGGTATTCATTTGTTGCTTTCTCTCTGCAGGAACTGCAAAGTTTTTCTCTGGTGTGTGTGTTTGTGTGTGTGTGTCGGAGAGTGGTAGACAACCACAACTGATAATGATTGGCTTAGAGTACATTTCCTTCGTTTGCAAACCAACCAGATGGAGAGTAGGGCGGGTTTTCACTGTTCACTTCACACACACGCACAGACACAGTCGAGGCGCGCACACACAGCAACCAGGAGAGCGATGGCAAGTCCAACCTGTTCAAAGGTAGCTTTCGCGAACTGTAAGTATAATAACCACTACTTTTCCCTCGTTGAGGTGAAAGGCAAGAATGTTTATGTAACGTGCAACTTATGCACAGGAAGAAAGACACTCTCCACGTCGGTGGCAAGTAACTACAATCTATTAAAGCACCTCACATTGTCACATATGCCGCCACAAACTAGTGGCCAAGAATGCATCTAATAACGTGAGCTTCGCTACAACAGGAGATGGAGCCACGACATCAAAGCAACTTAAACTAGATTTTTCTCCACCACCGCAAACTCTTATAACTCAGACTAATAATTGATTCTATTTAGTGTCCATTTCATTCATTTAACATATTTAATATTTGGGTCTTCCAAGTTATTTGATCTACTTTATATTTTTTAGTAATGCAATAGTTACTTTCCCTGGTATCTAGTTACATTTATAATGATGTAACTCAGTTACTAACTCAGTTACTCTTTGTGAGAAGTAACTAGTAACTATAACTAATTAACTTTTTTAAAGTAACGTGACCAACACTGCACTCAACTAAACTAAACTACAACTAAACACTTGTCACGGTGGCCAGGATTGGATAGGACTGTCGTGGCTGATAAATTGATGCTGTGATGGACTATTTGTTATATGTATTTGGTATTATTATTTAAACTGTGTTTGTGTATGTGTTTTGTGTAATGAAACCAACATCTGGGAACTAGGAGAGTGGTAGGCACTTGGTTACTCATTATGCATGAATGGTGCACTGGGTAAATACCCGCACTGGCGCGTAATGAGTAATCAAGATGCCTGTTTAATCCCACTGTTCCGGAATGGTTTGCACGTGTTATTGTGAGTTGCTACTCCTGTCATGGAGGAAAGGAGATATTGAGATTCTATTCCATCCTGAGTCCTGTGCTGTTGTACTGCTTTCTGAATGTACATATTTGATTGAGCTATGTGTCGTACAATATGTAGACGTCATTGTTTGATCCAGGCGTACTCTGTACTTTACTATCGCGTCTGTGCCGCGTGAGAGCACATGTATGTATTATATAGAAGTTCCGATGCACGGTGTATGTCAACAGTACCAGCTCAGACATATTTCCATATTATTCTGTTCATTAAACATCAAGAACACTCCTCCCGCATTCTGGTCTCCGTTACTCTCCTCTATACACCCAACACTGTAACAACCCTAATGGTGAATTGGCATAATAATAATTTTAAAAAATTACATTACTAAAAAGTACATTCATTATTTTTAAGTTATTTCAATACGTGATTGTTTTCAACACCAGTATTCTTTCTTCAATCTCTGATCAAAAGCTGTATACTGTTGTGGTCAAATATACAGTAAATTCTGCACTTTTCTTCAATAAGAATTTATTTCACAGTAAAATTATATTGAAGAAAGGCCCTAGGTCTGTATGCATTGTTATCAAATGTTTTTACATTGTGGAACCTGCAATTATATTTCTTTTGTGACAAATAGGATGGACACAATGATTGGCACCCCCAAACTAGTAGTTAGTGGCACAGCATTTGGCAAGGTAACAGGAGACAACATATTGTGTGCCACCATCAATAAGCTTGCTGCACTTTTCAGATGGCAATTTATCCCACTTTCCACCATTAATCTGTTCCAATTTTTCAATGTTTCAGGGCTGCCCTCTGTCAAGTGCTCTTTTCAAATTGCCATAAGTATGGGTGTGATTCAGATATGGACTCTTACCGTACTTGGCCAATCCAGAAAAGTCCAGCTTTTTGTGTTTGAGGCTGTTGTCCTACTGAAATACCCACAACCAACAACCAAGAGCGTTTTCATAGCTTAAGAAGATGTGTTGGCCAGGAAAGTATCCATATTTCTATTGTGAGACACATACACTATCTGGCAGTTGTCTTGGGCAAAAGTCCTAGCTATAAAAGAAAAACTAATAACCATAAAATTTCTGCAATGAGTGGGAGGAGAGAGAGATGAAGAGGAGAGGAGTAAGGGCATAGAATGGAGGGAACAAAATGTATGACAAAACTTAAGTATTTTGTTAGAAGTGACTTATACAAAAATGTTTGTTGCTTGGCATGAACACCCCAGGCTTATCACAGAGGCAGGGGGAGAGGCAGTGCTAGAGCCAGAGAGAATGGGATCCGAGCGGTTGGCTGTCTCTGTCCTTATCCCTGTCCCTGCATACTGGCAGAACATGCTATCTTTCACAGCCCGTAGTAGTTATTTCTACCATACACATCTTGACAAAAAGTTGGTTATTGTGCTTCCAAACAAAAATAACTGATTCAAATAAGAAATCTATAATATATAAAATAAAATAATAAAATCTATAATATATATATAATTATAATTATTACAATAATAAGGCATGTAAATTGTGCACCATGTCATTGGTATAGTTGATTGTGATTTATAATCCTTGAAAATTAATGTCATGCCATTTCCCCTAAATTAAAAGTTCATGAATAGCTTGTCTGTTACATCTTTGAAAATAAAATCTAATATTCTTGAAAACTAATTTTAAAGTTAAAGTCATTAATAAATGAATGAAAACTTAGCTAACAGTATACAACATTAATTCATATTTATTGTTCATCACCACCTTATGAAGATTCACCCCATTCCCCTCCTAATAACACTTGTGTCTGCTGTTTCCTTCATAATGCAGTTTTCAGTATCATGTGCCAATAAATTTGACACCCCTGGACTGGGCATCCATAAATGTTGAAGTATTAAAACAGTTTACCTATGATGCTAATGTCAGCCTACAGTTTACTGCTCGATTTGGCCAAAAAAGTGCAGCAAGCTTACAAACATTTTTTTGGGCAGTTATCTTGGCCAAAGGCTGTGGAACCAAATCAAATTTTATACCACATGCTTTGTTAACAACAGGTGTAGACTAACAGGGAAACAGGCTCTTTTCCAGAAATGCAGCCTGAAGTAAACACTGTTTTTAAGGATTGGGTGCAGTAACATAAGGACCATATAAACTGCTATACTTAACAATGCCTGTTGTGTGGAGTATAATGGCCATTGCACACCTCCAGGGGAAAGTGGTGCAAATTGTGAACGGTGTTGCTAGGTGACGTCGACTTTGTGTGTTTGCTTGTGGAATGGGGGTTTTTCATCATGTCTCGCACATTCTTATTTTTCTAGTTCCCTCTGGTGTTGCCTGGAAGACAGTGTGCTGTGATTGTTCAGAAAGCTGCGCTCCGCTCTTTGTCTTTGAGGAAGTTGTGATCATCTCCGCCACCCCCGTCTTTTTCTGCCGTCGTGAAAGATTAGAAGTTTGAGAGCACAACTTGTGTGACTGGACACAACAACTGGTTCAACTCACCTATGTGACCAAAGTGTGCAACCTGCTTAACTTTATGTGAGTGTATACTGTGAAGCATAGGTTATTACAGTTATTCAGTCTCTGTTGATAGGCTAGTCTTTAATGTAACTATTATAGTTTATTTTGAATTAATTGGATATTGGCCAATTGTACCAAAGCCAGGAGTGGTTTGTTCTGGTTTGTTATTTTCCTGTCCTAGTTCTGTTTCTTTTCATACTCTTTTTATTCCTGAGGACTACCTGTTGCAGAATCTTCTTGAATCTTGTTGACCACCAACCCAGTGTTGTAGTCAAGACTGCCTAACCCGAGACCAAGACAAGACCAAGACCAGAGTGTATCGAGACCGAGACAAGACCAAGACTTTTAGGGGCCGAGACCAAGACTGAGGGAGGGCAAGACCGAGTAAAGTCGAAGACCAGCGCCCCACACTACATGACACAATAAAATGTGAAACATTATCAAAAGAGCTTCTCAAATTGTTCTGAAAGATCCACATTCCCATAAAAACACTGATATTAAACACTGAAAGCTAAAATATACTTAAGCATCTTTATTCAATACTCCTGGGTGACTTCCATCATTTAGTACAGAATGTAAAACAATTATTCATTGTTCTTCACTAAAGTCTGTTCTTCACTGTCTTCACTTTTCTCCACCTTTTATCAACAATACATACAGTTGTGTTGTTTTTAAACCAACAACAATCCTTTTTTTTCAAAACCACATACGTAAATGAATAAAATAAATGCCAAACATTCAACATTTAAAATGCAGAAAAGCTGTGTATTGTAATGAATACAGTAATTCTATGTGAAATGTTGATGTTTAGGAACAACTATTGTAAGTAAGAGTTTTTTATAGCTTTTATGTGTAATCAAAGCAACAAAAGATATCTAATGCAAAGAGGTCAGAAAGTCAGTGGCCTAATTGCATGTGATTTATACAAGTACAAAATTGATTTAATAGGGAGCAGTTTCATCAAAAAGTAAACACAATATAAATCAATGGTATTTTTGCCATCACATTTTTCAAATAGGTAAACAAGGAAGTTAAATGATTGATATGGTATGAGCCAGAGAGTGGGTGGTGGTAAAAAGTAATACATTTGATCTGCAACTGTAAAAACTAAAAGATTAGCTCTCTGAACATAACGTGCCATGTGCCATACAATAACCTATTTAATTTAGTCATTTCTCATATATGTTGGGGCGCATTACTCAGTCATTCTCTGCTCATATCTCTAGGTTAACTCTCTCCCCCAAACGAGGGAGCATCACCTCGGCGCGTAGCTTTAATGTAGGGAACTGTATGCAGCTGACATTAGCTAAGGTCGATGTAACTTAACATTAGCTACACACGCGCAGCAGTTTGTCTACATTACTCAATGATCAAATAAGACTATGTGGGTTTCTTTGTGCTTTCTAAGTGACAATAAAAGTTTGAATTAGTCTCTGAAATCGAAGCACTGCAGTATTTACAAGAAGCTGTATCCTTCTGGATGTTGTTTTAAAAATATATTCTTTCAATTAAGAATATATAAAGAGAATTAGTAAAACAGTTCTAAGGCACGCTACAGTCACAATGTTCTTATACTTGCATCTCATTACCACCAGCAGGTTATTGGAGCAAAAAAAACTAAAAGATACATATTTCAGAAAAAAACACTTAGAGTATATAAGTGATAATACCACCAAACTTCATAAGATCTGGTAGCATCTAGTCTCCTCTGTCACATTCTAGATTATTCTCAAATGTATGGAACACATAATTATATGACTGATATTGAAAAGTGATATCCTATAATCTTGCAAGATTAGAAGGTCTAGGCTACTTTATCTAAATTTACATAAAGTCATTTAGCAGACACTCCTATCCAGAGAGATTACTGTTAGTGCAATGTAAGCTAAATGCTTTGGCAACAAAACAAACATTGGCTTGTGAAAAGGATAACAGGTCCAATACAATTACAGTGCCTACAGAATGTCCACCACCTTCAACTTTTTAGTCAGTATTTGATTTTCATGCATTTAAATTATAATTTCTTTACACTTATATTCTTACCATACTCCAGATTTTGCAAGGATTCTTATTTTAATTTAAACTACAACAATTCATTAAATACACTAAACAATAGGGCAATCTTGGCATTGTATACCATTTTGGGTTTGTTCCAAATGTAATTATTTGCATTTAGGTCAAAGAGTTTAGTTTTAACACAAAATATTTTGCTACATACTGTTGTTACAGATCATCTGGAGTGTTCTTTTGGCATATTTTAGATTTGAGCATTGTAAGCCCGAAAAGTTGAATTCACTTAAAAAAATGTAGGTAACCGATTGCCTTAAAAATGTTAAGTAATTGGTTTTTGAAAACTTGAGAGCATTTAACTTAAAAAGAAAGTTGAAGTTGTCCTTGGCCTCTTGGTAGAGAGGGAATTTACAGAAAGTGCTGTAGTTATCTGGAAATCATTTTAATAACTATCATTCAAAACAGTCTGAGGCCAGACAACTTGGTGTGTGCTTTTGACTTGTTACACCTAAACTACTGTCATTTCAGTTCACTTTTACGAGAGGGATGAAGAAGTTTTTTAATGGTTAATCTATGACAGGGTGGATTGGTGACACATTCAGCAATCCATTTCATGTTTCTGCCTTCATCCGGACAATAAAGTGGATTTCCTCATCACCCAATGGATTGCATTTTTTGTCTGTCAACAATTCACATCTGGTCTTCATCTATTAATCAGTACATATATTTAAGTTCCTGTGTTTGTGCTGTTGCTTGTCGGTTATTGTTTCCCTGTATGCTATTTGTGTGTGCTGCACCCCATGTTCTTCAGCATGTTGCGTATAACGTTCTATTTGCCTGTTAGTCTATGTCAAGGTGTTTGTAGTTGCTAGAGTAGTGCGAGAGATACTGTATACTGCACACCTTTGTTTTCAGTTTGTGCATTGCTGTTTAAGTTAAAAATTGTCTGGTAGTGTTTCTTCGTGAATAAAACTCTGATGGATTTACGCAACTGCCTCCCACCCACTCACTACAAACAGCATTACAAGTATCCAATTATCTAGAATGTTATTTAAAAAAAATATACCTAAATGTATGTAATTGCCTTTAGATGTCCTTCATTAAAAATAGTGTTGACCTCATGTGGCCAAATCAACTCTAAATACACATACAGTAGAAAGCCTAAAATGAATAATAGGGATTCACAGCTCTTTGACTTCCCTAGCAAGACTAAAAATGCTGCTGTCATGCTGTAGCTGGAGTATAATGAGGCGGAAGCAGGTGCAGAGTTGAGTTGAGTTTTAATGAAACAAAAACAAACATACAGTATACGCAGCTGAAATGGCAGAATGACATGAACAATAGCCGACACCCTAGCCTAGCATAGGGTGTCTTAAATGGAGAACCTCATCACAGAAACACAATGCAGCTGAACACAATGCAGCTGAGCTTAATGATAATTGGAAACAGGTGATGAGCAAGTGAGAGTGACATGTCCTTGCACAACCATGGTGGTGCCCATGCTCCAATCTATGTCACAGCTGCCTAATAAGAAACAGCTGTAAAGCCAAATATTTCATACCCTAAAATATGAGGACAAACCATGGTATACATTGTTTTTTAACAGTTAAGAGATTCAACTGCCATTACATTGAAACCGGCATCATTCAATCATTGCAAATCTTATGCTGGAATACATACAGTTATATGGAAAATAAACTCCACTGTCATTTGCATGGGGTTCTGTGTGATGTATTGCAAATTCCCTTTTAAAGATCACAGAGGTATAGTTGATACACCTCTAATAGTCTATAGCTAAACACCTCCAGCAATCCAAGGACAGAGTTTCCTTTATAGAATATAATTCTGGTTTGAACACCATAAAAACATGTTTTCTTGAAAAGACTCATTGGCTGTTTCTCAAAGTCTGTGGATGGTATGCAACCCTGAATGATTTTTGGGCTTATATAGCCCACAATCCTTTGTGACACAGAGTAGGAGGGGTTTCCCGTCCTAAGCACGAAAGATAGCAGATGCCAATTCAAAAAGTGAAGCCGGTCCTTCTTTGGCAGGATAGACATTTCAGGTTTGTCAGTAGTTGATAAAATGTCAGTGATCTTGGCGAAATGTTTAATGCTTAAACTTTGCGGGCTTCATTGCGTGTGGAAGTGGTCTAATTTTAGATGCAACATTATGACATGTTAGTATGTCCCAATGCTGACATACTCGCTTACTATATACTTAATAGTACATACTTTACCACCACCTGCACAGTACCTATTTTTAGTATGTAGCATGTAGTATGCATATTGAGATGCAGCCATTGACTTGAGGGTGAACAGTGGCTTCATTCTGTGGATCAACAATGGTCCCACAGAGTTTCCATTAATGGTGTGAAGTCAGAGCAGCTGGTTTGAATCCCCGGGGCACTGTAATGATGTATTATCACCTGTAATATTTTTCTGTCTGTAAACATCAATCATGTCAAAAAACAAGGCTATTCAATATGCAGACAACAAGGATACATTTGGCCTTTTTGGATGAGGGGGACACTTTGAAAGATAATTAATATTTTTATATATAATTTCCCTTTCTCCAGAACAGGTGTCACATGAAATGTCTTCTTTCAATCACTGTTAGTCATACAAAGGAAATTATAATTTACAAAGTCCTTACTCTAAACTATTTTTGTCAGCTATGCCCTTATGAAAAAACAATAATAGAAGATTATTTTAGAAAATAATAAGGGCATGACGCCCTTCTTCAGTGTGAATGCTGGCAAAATAATGGCAATCACAAACTCAGGTTCAGGTGTGATCATTTATAAATTAACCAGGATCACATCATCAATGATGAATAGCAAACTGGGCCCAGCCTAAATAATGTTTTTAATCAAATAATTGAATTACATCCATCTACTGAACTTTTGGTATCTGTCACTAAGGAAGTATTGATGAAGAACTATTTTAGGTTTGAAGATAAATATTATTTGCAACACCAAGGCTCAGCTATGGGCTCACCCGTGGCCACAGCCCCAGAGCATGATGAAACCTCCACCAAATTTTACTGTGGGTAGCAACCGTTTGTCTTGGAACACTGTGTTATTTTACCGCCATGCATAACACCCCTTGTTATAACCAAAAACTATTGACACTCATCTTTGTTTCATCAGTTTACAGCACCTTCTTCCAAAATGAGCTGGCTTGTCCAAATGTGCATTTGCATACCTCAAGCGACTTTGTTTGTGGCGTGTGTGCAGAAAAGGCGTTTTCCGCATCAATCTCCCGTACAGCTTTTCCTTGCTGAATTGTTGAATGATGCAGAGTGACACCATCTGCAGCAAGATGATGTTGCAGGTCTGTGTTCTGTTTTTGACCGTTCTCACCATCCTTCACCTTTGCCTCTCAGATATTTTACTTGGCCTGCCACTTATGGCCTCAACAAGAACCGTGCCTGTGGTCTTCCATTTCCTCACTATGTTCCTCACAGTGGACACTGACAGCTTAAAGTGTCGTCGAAACACTTTGTCATGTGACATTGAACGATACCTGTGTCACACTTGTCAAAAACACTTACGTATCGGGTATAAAACGAGGCGCGAGACCGTGGCTGAGGGATTTGTGAGAGTATTGCAAGATTGAGCCATCACACAAGATGGACCAACGACATCAGATGTTTATTATTATTATTATTGGAGATATATTTATATCTTTGACATTCTGTATAAATCCTTTACACACACACACACATCGTCAACTGCTTATCCTGGCGAGGGGTCGCAGGCCTTTATACAAATACAAATTGATAACTGTTTTATTGCCAGGGGTTGGTGATAACCTGTGGTCACTCCTGGAAAACAGAGTCAGTGACACCAGGAAAATACGGAGTGCTAGTGCCAATGCTATGGTTGAAGTTCAACGGTACTTAGCAGATGCATACCTTGTCTTGAATTGGTGTAGTGGGCGA
>JACXGM010020065.1:0-18029 GCA_016801145.1 Umbra pygmaea | reverse complement strand
CTGTGGGATATTGTGAAGAGGAAGTTGAGAGACGCAAGACCCAACACTCTGGATGAGCTTAAGGCCGCTATCGAAGCATCCTGGGCCTCCATCACACCTCAGCAGTGCCACAGGCTGATTGCCTCCATGCCACGCCGCATTGAAGCAGTCATTTCTGCAAAAGGATTCCCGACCAAGTATTGAGTGCATAATTTAACATAAATATTTGAAGGTTTACTTTTTCTTTGTATTACAAACACTTCTTTTATTGGTCAGATGAAATATGCTAATTCTTTGAGATTTTTGGGGTTTTCATGAGCTGTATGCCAAAATCATCAGTATTAAAACAATAAATGACCTGAAATATTTCAGTTGGTGTGCAATGAATCTAAAATATATGAAAGTTTAATTTTTATCATTACATTATGGAAAATAATGAACTTTATCACAATATGCTAATTTCTTGAGAAGGACCTGTATATACACAGAGTTAATAATGCAATTAAAATGTTAAATTAATCTATATAAAATATAGTCTGACATTACATTAGGTTCTTCTGAGACATTTGAGAAGGGCTAGAGTGCTGTTGATATAACAGGGTTGGCCTTTGGGAGTGGAGAGACTAAAGGAGCCAACAAATAGGTGTGGCTCTAAAAAGTACACATGGACTTAGACACAAGTGTGTTCGGCCTATCAATAAAAAAAATTCCAATATCCCATGGCAAAGGGTTGTTCTTAGGCAGCGTGGGAATTTCACAATGGCCATAACTGCTGTAAGAGCCGGATCTTATGGCTCTGTTTTTTTTGCAAAAGAACGGCTCATCTTTCATTTTCTGGGGGGTGGGAATTGTGTCATCTGTGAAATAATCACGAGGATAATGATAGGGCAGGATTTGGAGCAGATTTAAACAGAAATCTCACAAATATAATATAATTTTGCAAGTGAGGACTAGTTTTAGCAGCACTACATTTCTTGTATTGCCATACCTAATGTCAATGATTTCCATTGGAAACGTTACACAATGTGACGACATATCCCTTTGCTTTGTCACCTTCTGTAGGAAATGTTCATTCATGCTACAGTTTACATGTATATTAGAAAATGTTTTATTGTCGCAGTAAAAACAAAAACGAACTGTTGAATTAAACAGATTTTAGTCAAGTCAGATAGCTAAACAATCACAGAACATTTCATACGAGGACATAATAGTAAAACAAGGTTTAATAAAATGTTGCACTTTGCTTAGTCGTTTCATTTATTGGTACATAAAGTGCATCCAAATGCTGCAGCGTTTTCGAGTTTCTCAGTTTCTTTTTTTAAAGCCGACGTAACACATCTTTATATTGTAGTCGTGCTGTTCTCATTGACTGATTTATATTTCTCATTGACTGACTTGTTCAGAATGTTCACTGCTAATGTGATGTCACAAAGGGGAGTGGATCATGCAGGCAGTGAAATTATAGGCAGAACGATAGAAAAGAACGGCTCAAGTCTCACCAAGTACGACTCAGTTCCCTGTGTTCGTAACAAAGAGCCGTCCAAAAGAACCGGTTAATTTGCGAAAGTATGGCTGTCATGAAATTCCTACCTTAGACATTATGGAGTACTTTGAAATAGCATTAAGCAATGGTATATTGCCAATAAACCACAAAGCTCAGTTGTGCCTTACTGCTCTTTTAAAACTGGTTACCCGCACAATTAGAACTGTGAAAATAAACTATTTTTGCAGGCCATCTTTGAGATCATCACGTCTGAGTACTCATACCTTCACAGCCTCAGTATCCTGGTGAGGCACTTCAAGGCGAGCGAGGCACTGCGAAAGACCATCACCACAACAGAACACCACCACCTCTTCTCCAACATCTCTGTCATCGAAGGCATCAGCAGAAGGTACTAGATCTCTCCGGACTCCATTTAGAGACCACCGTGTTTAGTTTGTCTTTGAGTTTAAAGCCCACTACATATTGTGCAGTTAAAATAATAAAGTAATTGTAGAACCTTACCCAGATCGCTTTGTGTTTTAGTCAACAGCTCTACATTTTGTTGGGGTGGCATTGTGTATCAGACCATAGCCAATGGCTAAGAACACATGTGGAGTTGATAAGTAGTCCAGGGCCCGTGTTCACAAAACATTTTAAGGCTAAAGTAGGTCCTCACTCACTGATTTAGGAGAAAATATTTAATAATGTGTGTGTCACTCTTAATATTTAAACTCAATTATTGGTCTGAGTATTTCACAAAGATAATTTTGAATTGTCCATTTTGGGTATAGTTTTGGTTTGCCCGATGTAGTGTCAGGTTGATGTTCTAGTCTAATAATGAAAAGACTGTTGCATATCTGCCAATGTGTGGATGCAAGAGGCTGACAATTTGCTGATCATAATATAGATATTCAAATAAATGTTTAGCTGTAGTGTCACTGATTTACAACATGTAATAGAGAATTATATATTTACGAGTCTGTATATTATTCTCAGTTTCACATTTAATCAGTGACACTATGGCTACATATTAATTTGAATGTCTTTATTTCAATATGGCAACATCAAACATACTAAAGTGTTTTTATGAATTGATTAATTCAGTGATACACTCATCCCCTATCAGCCAATCACTGCAGATATGTAATTAAGCTTGTTCATGGAACATTGCGTTATTCATAGCATTGGGGTCAACCACGCCCTTTCTCTTAGCAGAAGAGTTCATAATCCCTTTATAAAAGTTGGTCTCAGCAGCTCTGTGAATAGGTTTTAAGAGGAAACTCTTGGCTAAAAACCTTTAGTGCTGTTTAGGTGTCCTTTTAGCTGTAAGATACAATGTTTTGTGAATTCGGGTACAGAAGCAGATGTAACCGTAGCCCTCGTGTTAACAGTTACAGTGGGGTGGCCCAGATTAGAACACAATGCTTATTGACACTACACTGTATATTGTGGTTAGTCGAGTCATTCATTACCTACCAAATTGAAGTAGGAAATAAAACTTCAATCATCTTGATCAATCTCTGTGAAAATACACTTAATATACTTAATAGTGACTTTGCATCTCATCTGAGGTTCAATGAAATCTCAACAGACACCTCTTTTTGTTCAGACGAGTAAAACCTACACTAACAGACATTCCATTTGTAAATGTATCAATGTTTTAAAAATGATTGCATGGACAATTACAATGCATACAAACAAGTCTTATAAAAAAAGTTATTCTACCCATTTAGTTCTCTCTCTAATTGATTCCTTGTCTTAAAGGTTTACAATGGGTTCGGTTTTTGATGTGATTTGAACATGAGTACATTTCCTGAGAGGACATACAGGACAGGTTTAGACATGCCAGCTTAACCGGTTTGGCGGCCTAGTAGGTCTGCTAATAGTCAGGAAAGCTTTGAGATGAAACTGTCATTGTTAACTGCTGCTTGAATTTGGAAATTGATCTAATCTTATTGAAAGCCTTTCATTCTGTAGGAACGGATGGGTGAAACTACTTTTTGGTGTGTGCGGGGGTGAGAGACATTGCTCCCTGTGTTGAGCTGTTGTTTTAGGTATCAGGTGTCTCCCTTGTAAAATGCCTTGATAGTAAAGGGCGGGGCTGGAAGAAAGGCTATAGTTGATGGTAAGTCATGACTCAAATGGAGTGTAGTAGAAACAATGTGTTTTGTTTGAGTGGGTGAGGAAATCCATTACCATATTATGTTGTCGACATTTACCTGGATGTATCTGTTTAATGCCCAACATGGTTCTGGTCTCGGATAATGAAATGAAAGTCAATGCACCACAAGTGCCATTTTCATCTCTGCACTTAGAGGTAAATTACAACCTACTGTATGTACAACCTGGGTCAAACTATTATACAACACTACTCCTGTGCTTTTATGATTCTCCATGTAAAAGTCTTACTGACTGCTGAGGGACAGGAGCTCTTACAATGCAGGTTGCCAAAAGGACCAGTGATGCATTTGTTCTATTCTCTTCAGGTTTTTCGAGGACCTTGAGACACGCCACAATGAGAACCCGGTAATCCGGGACATCAGCGACATTGTGCAGAAACACGCCTCGCACCACTTTGAGCCCTACATAGTCTACTGTTCCAATGAGGCGTTCCAGCAGAAAACACTGCAGAAGTTGCTGTGAGTAGGAGACATGAGCCCAACTAGGAGCCTAGTTTGAATTGTTTCGAAACACCTCCTTTCCTTCTTTGAGTACAGACCTCTAAGTGATGGTACAGGTGGACCTTCATCAAGTTGATTTCATTCAGATATGAAAAGATTGAAAAAACTATGCATTTCTGGATGGATCAAATCACATTTTCCACAAGGTTAGACAAGTTTTGTCGATTCAAAGATAATTCATTGTGTCTGTCTGTCTGTCTGTCAGAATGAGCAACACAGCCTTTAAGGAGGTACTGAAACAGATTGAGAGCAGTGGTGAGTCCCAAGGCCTTCCCATGATCTCCTTCCTCATCCTCCCCATGCAGAGAGTCACCCGCCTGCCCCTCCTACTAGACGTGAGTCCATGATTAGAGTCGACTGGGGACTCTAAGAATCATTTTTCTCGTTTCCTTTATCCTCCTTGCTTCCCTTTATAGACATTGGGGTGAGGGAGAATTTTCATCGGTGGATTCAAACCTACTGCAGAATCTCTGAGGTTCACTGTGGTGAGGTTTATGGTGCCCCCTAGTGGCTAGTTAACACTCTAATGGAAGGGGTTTCTAACTCAAGGCCTCAAGAAATCTGCAATGTCGGCAGGCTTTTGGTCCAAACCAACCAGGAGTCCAAGTCAAGCTAGAACGAAGTACTGACCCTCCGCAGAACTGTTGTTAGAAACGCTTTTTGTCGAGTGATTGGATAAACTTAGTTTCTCCTGTCGACTTTGATTTGTCCTATCCAGCACAAGATTACATGACCCAGAGTTATTTCTTTGTTTTTATCTAACCCCAACCCAATTCCTTGCTGGTATTTAGGATGTGAAATTAAAATTTTTTAGGGATGTAGCCTTTTTGGTAATGTTAATAAAAATATACATTTTTGTTGTTTATTTTTAAATAATAATGGTTAAATCATGAAATGACACATGCCATATATTGTCCTATTCTATTGTGACTGTTAGGGCACAACAGTTATTATATAGATGGTATAGGCATTTCCTGTTCCTCCACACGCTTCACCATCTTCACCATCCTGACAGCTTAACTGTCTTTAATGAAATAACAGTACATGAAAACGCAGTGCTGTCTTGCCATGGCTTTGCTTGCCATGTCTCTAAACATCATTAAATGGCCTATCATCAATGAGTAGACTGCATCTTCAAATCATATCCCGAAAAGCTTTTGCCATTAGATGGCTGAGCGGTTATGGAATCAGACTTGTAGTCTGAGGTTTGTTGGTTTGATTCCCTAGTGGGACCATTGTCGTTGATCATGGCACTTTACCTAAGTTTCTCCTTCATATACTGTAAGTCTCATCTGCTAAATGATGAAAATGTAAATTCAAATGTCACCCACCTCTTCTCCACCCAGACCATCTGTCAGAAAACTAAGGACAGAACAGCAGAGTACTACGCTGCAGTGTGGGCACTGAAGGCCATCAGTAAGGTAAGCCACTACACAAACCTGCACATTCATTGTTGCAAGTCCTCCAAACTTTCTAAAAGCTTCTGTCATATCGCACTATACAAGTGTTAATTAATAATGCAGTGTATTTCTTGTATTGTGTAGCTCTACTGTGGTGCCTTTTTCATGGCCACTAACATTTCCATTTGCTGTCGAAATACTGTTCAACAAAAAATATTTTAGTTTGTGGCTGCAGATCCAACTGATTTTGAAATCTTTAGTTCATGTGTTTATTCTTTCCCCAGTCTTGCTGTACTATAGATGTATAATACAAAAGCCAGCTGTATATAAAATCCATACATTTTATTTAATGTATTGTCATGCTAACAGTTGGTGAATAGCTGCAATGATGGAGCTCGGAGAATGGAGAGGACAGAACAGATGTATACTATACAGAAGCAGATGGAGTTTGGCAAGATCAAGGTACAGCCAGGCAGATTTAGATTCTACAACACTACACTTTTACAAAAGCATTTTTTATTTAATTTGATATGTTCTGAACGTGTTAAACATCATGTTGTCACTAAAAGCAGACAGGTATAGTGTGTTTATTATTTGCTATAAGTATCCATTTTCCTATATTATCCATCCTGCACACAAGATGGTTTGCTGACAACACTTGAAAGGGAGAATTTGGGTGGGGAGAGAAATGCTAAAATACACCAAGCTAACAAAGCACTGCAAAAAGGAATTTGAATAATTTGTTGTATTGTATTTGATTTTGTTTGACACACTTTACTCAATTAAGATTGGCATCTTTGTAGAGAGCTGTTTAATCTTTAGCAAAAATGTGTGGGTAGAATGTGATTCATTTTGAATTCTCTGTTAAAACAATGAGAAATTACATTTTGGGAAAAATGTAATACAGTTGAGCTCATTAGAATACAATGGAGATCAACTGAACCCCAGTTTATTAAAAGTGTCTTAACAATCTTGAAGAACAGTAAAAATGAATCTGGGTGTTGTCCTCAGCCTTTCCCACTGATCTCGTCGTCACGGTGGCTGCAGAAGCGAGGGGAACTGGCGATCAGCACAGAGGAGCTCGGAATCTTCTGGAAAGCCTTCAGCCACAAGAACTTCTACTTGTTCCTCTTTAACGATGTGCTAATTGTCACTAAAAAGAAGAGGTACAACAGAGTGTGAGAGTGTGTGCAATAAGTCTTCGTTTGTGGCTGCAGATCCAACTGATTTGAAGTCTTTAGTCCATTTATTTTTTTCCTACCAAGTCTCACTGCACTGTAGATGTATAATACAGGTTATATAGAGGATACGTGCATAGACTAACATTACTCTAAGACCAAAAACAACACCACATTCATTATATAACTTCATGCCACATGTTGGGGACCATCTCAGTTTTAATCTATGGTGATATGCATTTACATATTCTTAATTTTGGGTTTTATTGGAAAGTAGCATAAAGTACAGTTTTGCATGGTGTACATTGAACACAGTTTAGAGCAGATGGTGTTAACTAACTGTAGCACAGCTTATCTGTGTATGTATCAATCACATTTATTTTATACAGCCCTTTTTACATCAACAGAGGAAGCAATAATGTGAAATTGAAGTGAAATGTCACTATTGGTCTCCGATTAAGCAGGATCTGTAAAGTCACAGCAGCTTTGTAACGTTTGACCGTGCAGCCTCATTTAGTCAAACTGCCTTTTGTTTTTAAATTAAGTGCAGTTTGAGGTCAATGTGGTTAGATTGAATTCTGACCATGCAACATTTGCCATGTATCCTAGCAACAAGGCTACACAGGACATGCTTCATAGAGGCTCATACATCCTTGTTAAACATCAGAGAAGATGATATCTCATTGTGCTGGTGTCACATTGAATACTGTGGATTTGTAACCTTCAGTTCACATCTTCACATGACCAAGACTTTGCAGGTCTATTTAAGCAAAACAATGTCTTGAGCTCATCACAAGCTGTTTTTCAATCACATTTGGATTATTCCAAATGGTATAAATTATTATGGTAAAAGTATTCACTGTATTTCTATATAAATGTATTGACTAGTTTAACATAAAAATATTTGTATGTTAGTCATTACATTTTTAAGAGATCTATAGATGCTTGAAGAGACATCACAACAACTAAACTTTGAAAATGCCATGGCAATGTTTTTTAAGGTTTAAGATTCAGTAAAGTCTCATATAGCCTACTGTGTAGTAAACATCCTAGTATAATGCTTGTGTTGGAAATGAAAGAACATGCTCCAATCTGTATTAATATCTCACTTATGGTTAACAATAAGTATGTTTTCAATATATTTAAGCATATTTGAAGTATACTTTCAAAATATACATAACAAAATAGTATATTGAAAGTATATTTTGTATACCGGTAATTAAAATGCATTTCAAGTACAATTAAGTATGCTTTTTTTGCTAGGGATACACTGCTCAAAATAATTAAGGGAACACTCAAATAACACATCAGGTCTCGATTAACAAAATATATTAAAGATCAAAACCTCTTTATTTTATATTGTGTAATTTGGTGAGAACAATATAACGTAATAATGTACAATGGAAACCAAAAACACCAACCAATTGAGGGCTGAATTCAAACTTTCACCGAAAATTAAATTAAACAATTTAATTCCCAGGCTGTTCCAACTTACGTGAATTTCATCAAGGCCACTCATTATGTGACTCAGTAGTGTGTATGGCCCCCACGTGCCTGTATGCCCTTTCATGACAACCTCTGGGCATGCTCCTGATGAGACGGTGGATACTGTCCTGGGTGATCTCCTCCCAGACCTGGATCAGGGCATCAGTAAGCTCCTAAACAGACTGTAGTGCTGCTTGGTAGCATCAAATGCATGGATACAGAACATCCCAGAAGTTCTCAACTTTCTTCAGGTCTGGGACCTGAAGGCCTGTCAATGGCATCAATGCATTTGCCTTCCAGGAACTGCCTACATACCGGCCACAGTATGGGCATTATCCTGCTCTAGGAGGAACCCAGGGCCCACTGCACCAGCGTAAGGTCTGACCATGGGTCTGAGGATTTAATCATGGTACCTAACAGCAGTCAGGGTACTGTTTGCTAGCATGTGGAGGTCTGCGACCCTCCAAGGATATGCCTCCCCAGACCATCACTGACCCACCGCTAATCCGGTCATGTTGGATGATGTTGCAGGCAGCATAGTGTTCACCATGGCATCTCCATCACTTTTACGTCTGACACATGTGCTCAAAGCAAACCTGCTCTCATCTGTGAAGAGAACAGAACGCCAATGATGGACCTGCCAATTCTGATGTTCTCTGGTGAATGCCAATCGAGCTGCATGGTCCTGGGCAGTGAGCACAGTTCTCACTAGAGAATGTCGGGTCCTCATGCAACTCACATGGAGTCTGTTTCTGACAGTTTAGTCAAACATGCACACCAGTAGCCCGCTGGAGGTCATTTTGTAGGGCTCTGGTGGTGCTCCTCCTGTTCATCCTCACACAAAGAAGCAGATACCAGTCCTGCTGCTGGGTTAATGCTCTTTTACGGCCCTGTCCAGGTCTCCTCATTTAACGGCCCGTCTCCTGGTATCTCCTCCATTCTCATGAGACTATACGAGGAGCTGGACTACAAGTGCAACCTGAATGGGCTGCAGGTTATCATGCTACCAGTAGTGACAAAAAAACTAGCAAAACGCAACTAGAGAAGAATCAGTCAGGAAGGATAAGGAGAGAGCAATTGTCTGTGGCCACCACCTTGCTGTTGCTGCTTCAGTGCACCTGTTGTCCCTTTCATTTGCAGAAAAACAGGTGACATTGATTCACAATTGCTTATACTTTCCAACTGGACAGATCAATATCCCTGAACATTAATTGCATTGTAATACTGTGATGGCTTGTTCTCTTAATTGTTTTGAGAAGTGTAATTTATGCATTTTAAGCTGTGCATTTTTTTTACCAACCAAAACATTGTATATTGAGGGAATCATAAAATTTGAATTTGGATTTTTCCAAATATTAAGAAATGCAAGTTTACAGCATTTTTAAACTGGTCAGCTGGAAAGAGTAGTTCCACTGTGAAATATCAAATTCTACACATTGCACTTTTTTAAGCAATGTTTGCTTGTTACAATTTTTTTAACAATATTAGCAAATCACCGTCACATTAAATTACATTTGCATCTATTACATTTCTATTACATTTCTATTAGTCTATCACACATTACGTTTGGTTTACTACCATAAGAGCCTGACACAACAACAGCACCAAGATGTTTTTTATTCCACGCTCCTTGTCCAGTCCATTAACTTGGGTCACATGTCTGAGGACACATACTTTGCATGTGCCAAAGGTGCCTGAACGAATCACTAGACCACGATAAGGCCAACAAGGAAATTCCTGCTGACAATTCACCAGATTTAAACAGCTGGCCATGCAGCTATCCTGTAATGCTAAGTTTAGAGTAGGTTGTCAATGTCTCTAGTGAAGATATTACAAGTCTGTACTACTGGATAACACAGTGTACACCAGTGTGTATGTAGGCCTACATGGAGTTATTTTAAAGTAAAATATGTGGGTGTGTGTCCAGTGAGGAGAGCTACGTGGTGATGGACTATGTATATAGTAATATGTGTGGGTGTGTGTCCAGTGAGGAGAGCTACGTGGTGATGGACTATGCCACTCTGGAGAACGTGGAGGTGGAGCTGATGGAGGAGCCAGAGATACGGACATCGCCTGTCACCAAGGGAGGATTTGGCCTCATTTCTTTACGGCTGTTGATATCAAAGAACAACGAAGGAAGATCGGAGCAGATTACTCTGGTCGCTGAGTCCAGGTACCACTTGATCTGATGCGCAGTCAACCAGAGTAAATGCATGTCAACAACTTAGACCACATTGAGCATTTGTTCTTTCTGGTTTTGCGAAATTGTTACAATCACAGCTACTATACCAATTAGAACATTTAATTGAGTGTTTGTATTTGTTTATTTAGCATGTTTGCATGTAGCGTTGTGTAGTCAGCATTTTTTTTAGTTTGAAATTCAAACTGTGTCCATTAAGTAAATATTTTTGCTAAAAGAATCATTTGTTGGCTGGTATCATTTACAACCAAGTACTAGCTTAGATACAGTCATATGCAAAGTTAAGGCACCCTTGACAATTTCCATGGTTATAATTTATAAATAATTTGGAGTTTGGATCAAAAATTCCATTTGGATCTATCAAATAACTGAAGGACACAGTAATATTTTTAAGTAGTGAAATGAGGTTCATTGGATTAACAGAAAATGTGCAATTTGCATCAAAACCAAATAAGACAGGTGCATACATTTTTGCACACGACTGTAAGTAATAACTACTGGTAGTTCAGGGTGAAAGCAGCATGTTATTGTGCATTCACTTTTATAAAATAAAATATGTGTTTTGATTTTATACAGCTGTGATTTCCTTCCCTATATTCAAAGAGTAGATCTATTTGTTGTTTTTTTTGTCAGTGAGTTGTCAGGTTAATACTATGGAAAATCCCATTGCACACTTTCCCCATTCTTTGGAATCCACTAAATGAAATAATATTTTTCTACTAGCAATGCTGTATTATTATTTTGTAATCAGTATCTGTGATCTTGTTCATTTCAAGGGCTGACCGGGCTCGATGGGTGACCGCTCTACGGGAACACAAGCAAATAGAAAACAGGGGAATAACAGATGGTAGGAATATTAGCTATAATTTACTTGAAGGATGCTGATTTCTGTGTAATTTTCCTTATTCAGTCCAAGTTTGTACAGTAAACAACCAGATGTAAACTGATGAATATCTCCGATTTCCACACCTGCCTTTGCCCAGACATTGGGTTAGACACATTTTCCTTGTCCTGGAATAACTTTGTATTGAAGTGTATATATGTCTATGATGTAGGGTCCCTGCATGTGTGACTTGCTCTGATCACAATTAGTTGTGATTTGATATTGTCACAATACAAATGATTAATTATTTAGTAGTAATATGAAACTTTGTTAACAAAGGGCCACTGCTTTAACACTAATGTAGAATGTCTTACGGGTTCAATTAACTTGTGCCTTTTAACACAATCTTTTGTTGAAAATGAAGTTTAGCCTGGTACAAAAATCAGCCAAAGCAAGAAGCCAAATATCAGATTTAAAATTATATGTACCGGTAGTTAAATTAAACTCACATTCAAAACTTGATACATATGTAGAGATACATTTGTAGAGATACATTTGTAGAGATACATTTGTAGAGATACATTTGTAGAGATACAATTTTGCTAACACATGACGTGAGCAATTCTCTTGTGTTTAACACTTCTTAGCATAGCAATAGTTTCAGTTACTCAATGCAGTAGATTGTCTGTAAACAAAATAGGTATGAGGATGGCAGGTGACATGTACCTCAGTTCACACACAAATTCACATGCAATTAAACACATTTCTATATTTGGTACATGCTACTATACAGAATACAGATGTGGCCAAAAGTATTGATCCTCTTGTATTTGATTCAAATAATGCACCATTCGCCCTGACAATTGTTGAAGTTCAAGATCTTTTGTCATCCATAAATGCATGTCTTTGGTTTGCAGGGGAACAAAAAGAGTTATGAAAATAACTGAATTCTTGCTTATTCTATAAAGACATCAAGACATTCTCTTTCAATTAGTATCATAGGTGTCTTCAATTGCATAATCAGTCATTAAGACAGTTTAATTGGAGAAAAGTAGTTACTGCTGTTTTGTGTCACTGTTAGTATCATGCTGAACATGGAAAAGAGAAAGATCCAGAGTTGTATGAGGGGGTTAGAAGCCAAGCATGGTCAATTAAAAGGCAACAAGACTATCTCTGAAGAGCTTGATATTCCTTGAAGCACTGCGGCATGTATGGTTTAGTTGCTAGCATGTACGGTTCGCAAGATAATTGCGCTTGACACTCTAGAGGGAGATGTACTTTGAAGGGTTAAGAAGATTAAGGCCCATTTTACTGTAGCTAACATCCCTGAATGTGGCTGCAAGAGGACAATTGACCCAAGAATGAAGAAAAGGATTGTTTGAATGGTGTCGAAATAACCAAGGAAAACTTCAAAACAGATCCAAGATAATAATAGTAATAATAATGAACTCATATAGCGCTTTTCTTCCAAGGAACTCAAAGTGAAATTACACAGTGAGGGGGAAAGCTGGGGCATTGGAAATGATCTTTAGACCAGAGGGAAGAGTGCCCCCTACTGGCACTCCAACACCACTTCCAGCAGCACTGGTCTCCCATCCAGGGACTAACCAGGCCTGACCCTGCTTAGCTTTAGAAGCAAACCAGCAGGGCAAAAATCTGATTGATCTGTGGTAAGAGCTCAAACTTGCAGTAGAAATGTCATTCAAACGCGAAACGCAAGTGACTTTGTGGGCGGATCTTGGGCGCTGTTGCTATTATACCGGTGGGATAAATGAATCTTGCGCGCAACGCAAATCTAAAATGGGTGGGTCTGAATTTGCTTCATTAGTCATAGGTGTGGTTTAGGCGTAACTTGCAATAAACCAATCAGAGCGTCATCTCACATTCCCTTTAAGAGCAGGCGTGCTTGTTCCATGGCGGATTGCTATTATAATGGTGGATTGCTGTTTTTTTTTAGCAAAAATAAAGAAATGTCACGATACTCTCTGATGTTTTGGGCTCACTCTCACTGTATCACAAGGTTATGAATGCATGGTGATATAGTTGCAATGTAGTCTAACATTAGACCAAGAATTCTTTGCTTACCTCACTATTGACGATGCAGCAGATCTTCTGTCAAATTAACTCTCTCCCGTTCTGCTACTGGGGCATTTGGGTTAAGTGACAACGGCACATGCATTTCAACATCATGTATCCTTAAGTCCTCTAATATTTCCTCATTTATGTCATCAACACATCCGTGATTCATATAAATGTTGTGTAAAACCCAACAAGCCACAAATCTTATAAAAAAGGGTTTTAAAACAAGCTGCAACTTTTTGAGGACTGTATTGTGAAGTGCCTCCTGTCCTATCCAAACACCTGAAGCGCATATTCAGTATGCTGAATGTTTGTTCAATTACAGTATGCTGAATGTTCGTTTGTGTGTGTTTGATTAAGCAGCATTTCACACACTTTTGCTGGCATCATAAATGGTGTCATCAGCCATATCTTTAACCTGTTAAGGCTCAGTATCCCGCCGGCTGGGAATACAAATAAAAAACTGGACTAGAATCACAGTAAACAAGTCAAATTTTTATACATGTCTCATATCTTTACAAAGCTTAAAATCTCAGAAATCTAGCTAATGTCTCTGTTTTATAATAGCTATAACAAAAAAACATTAAACCTTATAATGTGAGCTATGTGCCTTGTACACATGCGCCTCAAATAAAATAGGAGGTTCATTTGAAATCACTGCTCAGAACTGCAATTGTCTCATATGTCCTTAAAGCGTAGGATCTTGGGATTCTAATGAATATCTCAGTTTGACGATAGCTACAAATTGATAACGTTATCAGTGAAAATGTGCCGTACATGCAAAGTAAAAAATGCCATTAGTTTGTACACTCAGCAGTTTTTCAACTCAGGGAAAATACAGTCAAATATAAACACAGTTTACAACTTCAATTTTTTGATAATATATACATGTCTCATTTCCTGTTTCACAAAGACATGGGTGATTTTACTATTAGCATTACAAATGACTTGTATGTTGATTGAATGGGTTCCCTTGCAGTTGATGTATATCAGTGCGAACTAAAATAGCCTCTGAATAACCCACCACTGACTTTAGACTAGGTTTATTGGTCTGTGGTGGAATTGTTTTCTGAAACTGCAAAATAGCACCAGGGAACATTTGCGCTGAACCTCTTTGCTGAACCGCCGGGAGCGCAAGTTCATTCCCTAATTTACCGACACGCATCTGTAGAGGGAGAAGTTAACTGTGCATCGGGTGCAAAATAGGAATGATACATGCGTCTGTGTAAAAAGTAAATTGCGATGGGTGCAAGATGGGGCCCATCGTCTCCAAAGTCTGTGCAACATGTATTAGGTTAAGTGACCAAATATTTTTGTTAACATAAATTAAAAGCAACATTTATGTTCTATTGAATGTGACAGCGAATGGTGTACACAAAATATTTTTGTCTTTTTTTCAGTAGTTCTGAGAGTTTATTTATTTATATTTTTTTAAGTTGAAGGTTACCAATAAGTTCGGCCACGACTGTGCTCTCTCTGTGACCAATATGTGCTGCACACTCATTGCCAGATAAATCGCTTGCCCGTTGTTATTGTCTGTCCATTTCCTATTGTATTATGTCACCGTTTAGCAGTAATCTTCACCAATGTTTGGTTATTGACTGTTAATCCTTTACAAATGTTATCATCAGGTCCTACAGTTATTTGTGTTATTCCTTTCAGAGTTTTGAAACTCATACTACATAGCAATCAATGTGTCACATTTACCAGCTACAATTATTAACTTGTACAATGTCAGGCATTATCCAGTTTTCTGACATGCATTTTAATTCAAGTGGAATTACCATCTCATTGGGTCCTGTATATTTCCCAAAATAGAACATGATACTCTTTAGTGATCAAGTAATATTAACCTTGCAGATTTTAAGAGTTACAAAAACGAATTGTATTAGTATTGCATACTGCTTTTGCTCAATTTAAAGGTACCAGTAATTTCAGATTCATGTGAATAAATATGTTGCCTTGCTCCACTCTGTATTATTTGAATGACATTAGTTAAGTCCACACTAATAAGTGGGCCTTAATGTATGTTTTAGGCCTGCCGCAGTACGAGGCCACCAAAGCCTACATGCCAAAGGAGCCTGATGAGCTAGGTCTGCAGCAAGCCGAGGTGGTCATCCTCCTGCAGAACGAAGATGGTAAGTCTGGATACAGAAACAGTTGAGAGAAGGCCCAGTTTCCCAAACGTATTGTGAGAACTTTTGTAGGAGCTTCGTAGTTTCTCAAAGCCATTTTAGGTGGCGATAATAACTAGACCAGTGGCTGAATCAACATGACCAGAAATAGAGGCACCTCAGTTGGGTCTCCATAGAGGAGTTCCCCACTAGCCTGTTAAAATGTATTTTCATAGTCATGTTTGGCCTACATAGTGAATAATAGGTATACTGATGAATCGCCTGATCCTTTTTTCAAAAATAGGATGTCCCACCTAGTAAACTTCCTTTTATAATGGTCCCCAACAGCAATATTTGTACCGAAATTGGTTTCATCCATATAAGTCCTTCATATTATTATTGTGGTACATTTTATAGGTGTCCTCCTGTCCACATATGTTTGGATATTTTGTGTATTTAACCTATCCTCAGATGTTGTGAAGTGTTACCAAGATATCTTCCCTTCTGTGCAGACTGGTGCCATGGGGAAAGAATGAGAGATGGAGAGCGGGGATGGTTCCCAGCAAGTTGTGTCACTGAGATCACAGACCGCGATGCCATGGAGAACAATGTACAGCGTATGAAGCGTCTGCGCAAGGAGACTAACGTTTAAACAGCATTCAGTTAGCGAATTAACATTTCTGCCCCCATATATTCAGTCACAAACTTATGCAAGACCAAAATAAGATATTCGTTGTCCTGTACATTTGAAATTAGCATAACGGATTGCTAAATTGGTGATGAATAGAAGGGTTGTGTACATTTATTGTACAGCTGTATACTTATTCACTGTTAGTAGTTGTTATAAATATGTTTTACATATTAATTTGAAAGAAGTGCCATGTTGTATGGTGATGGGACAATAAATGTCAGTAACAACTCCCCAGTAGAAGGTATAATTAGGTATATAATCAAGGTGCTGATCAATAGAGTCAACTGTAGGCCATAGAAATAAGGACGGTTGCATGTGTTTTTACTCCATCAATTTATCTTAATACATCACTGGGATTGACCCACCATTTGATAAGACCTGGGCTGTAGTCAAGACTTCTGTCAACCTGGATTGTGAAAGTTGTTGCTTGGGCCTTTGCGTGCATTACTGAATAATGCACGCAAAATACATATTTAAAGCTGCAGTGTGGGATACTTAAAAAAAAAAGAACATCTGTTGTATTCCAACCCTTGCGAAACCAGTTCACACAATGCTGATTTAAGCCTATCGCCACCATGTCAATCGCTCTGTATTTGGCAGTTAACTGAGTTTTTTTTTCTGGTGCGACATCCCCATGCTAGTGCACCAGTAGTGATGCATTTTCTGTCACCCAGCAATGATTGGTTTACCAGAGCGAAAGAGGTGAGTAACCGTTGTGAAAGGAGTAGTAGACTAAAGCCTTCAGTATACTTGCCAATGTGACGTAGATTTTGCTGGTGCGCAAGGTTTTAGAGCGCGCAAGCACAGGTTGCACACCCCTTTTCTTTTCTCAGCTGTGCACGAGAAAGCGGAAACAGGAAGCATGGACGAGTTCGAGGGCACAGTAAACGATTCATAATAGCACAGTAAATGGTTCATAACAACACAGTTAAGATCATCTTAGCCACTGTTGACATTAACGTCAATGCTACTGCCAGTTCTGCCATCGTTTACCTTTTCCTTCTAGTCCGTAGAAATAGCAAAGTCTGTAGCCTTTCCTCAGTTGCGACACCTCTGTTCAGGAGAAGACTGCAACTTGTGTCGCGAGCACCACGTAGGTATAAATAGTTACGGTGGTCCCATGACGTCACATTGTCGTGTGCCAGGTCGACAAAGGTGAGTATACTGAATGTTTAACATTACAGCAACTAGGAGTATGCTGTAAAATGCTGCAGAAAAAGCGTCTAAGCAAAAAAGTCTGATGCTCCAGATCAGAAAGTAACTATCTATTCGTAGGCATAAGTCAAGTTTTTGTTTAATTACTCTCACTGCCAGCAGGGAGTGAAAAGTGCTCCCTAACACAGATTTAGATTTGTGAACAATATTTGAGAGAAATAGGCCTTTTGTGTACATAGAAAAAAATGTAGATCTTTGAGTTCAGGTCATGATAAATGGGGGCAAACACAAAAATGTTTTTTATATTTTTGTTCAGTGTACAATATACAGTATTGTATTGTACCACTGTTTGACTGTTTAATGCATTGAAAATGACCTGACATTATATCAATGTGTACAACTCTGGAAAAAGGGACTCCTGCTAAATCGTGTTCAGTGTTTCTGGTTTTACTACTGATAGGTATGTGTTTGGGTAAAATGTACAGTTTTGTTTTGTAAACTACTGACTCCATTTCTCCCAAATAAAAATATTGTCATTCAGAGCACTTATTTGCAGAACATGACAACTGGTTAAAATAACAAAAAAGATGCAGTGTTTAACAACTGGTTAAAATAACAAAAAAGATGCAGTGTTTAACAACTGGTTAAAATAACAAAAAAGATGCAGTGTTTAACAACTGGTTAAAATAACAAAAAAGATGCAGTGTTTAACAACTGGTTAAAATAACAAAAAAGATGCAGTGTTTAACAACTGGTTAAAA
>JACXGM010020064.1:0-18083 GCA_016801145.1 Umbra pygmaea | reverse complement strand
TTTAGTGAGGGAAGGTGATTTCTAATAAGAAAGCCTCTGATTGGCTGCTTCATTAAGCTTTGATAAAAAGCAGTCAAGTCTGATTGGTTTATTTGCCCTTGTTTGATTCCTAAGAAGATCGGAAGTATTAAAACTATTTTACCGAAAACACCTATATTTAGCAAATGTCCACAGTATAATAACTTAATAATGGTGTCGGGGCTCAATACCTTATTTTTCACCCCACAAAAACGATTCTTTTGATTAAAGGATCACATTCGTTTGGGTCCTGCACTATGCATACAACATTTTGATTGGTTAAAACAGACAAGCATTCAAATATTAGGTCAAAAAGATGACCTCGGTATTACCAAACCGAGGAGGGAGAAAGAACCGCACAACACAGACATTTTAACTTGAGATAAGCGAAAATAAAGCAGGGGAGGGACAAATATTGCGGACAAAGGTTTTAATACAAGACTCTTCATTTAAATGGCAAAATTGAGCACTGGCCCGAACGGGAAAGTGACTATCTTTGTTTACTGGCCCGACGTTAGTTCTTACTGGCCCCGGGCCATCGGGCCATCGTTAATGTTGAACCCTGCTGTTACACAGGGGTTGCCATAAGAAACAGACGGTAATTGTGCATTCTGTATGTTCTCCCTCAGGCGTTATTTAACATCTGTGATGTATTGGTTTATTTGAATACATTAGCTGATTCCATAGCAACAGTTATCATAGGTTTTAACACTAAAAAAATACATCACAGGCAGAAAACTTCACAAGTTAGATGTATTCATCTGCAGTGATGAGAGGATAATATTACTAGTCAGAAAGGTGCAGAGAGGTGTCTGTACTCCAGGCAGCTGATCTGATCCCAGCAGTGCTGTACCACTTATTATGTAAAAGATGGAGACAGATCAGACGGCACAATTGGGTCTTATCTACTGACACAGTAGCTACTGATGCCATACACAGGTTTAAAGATGCTACACACTGAGCTGACACCATAATCTCTGTAGGTAAACACCTAGTTTAAGAAGGCGCAAGTCAATCAAACAACCAATCAAATTCATTTTATAAATCCCTTTTTACAACAGAATTAATCACAAAGTGCTTTGACATACCCATCCTAAAACCCCCAAAGAGCAAGCAACAAGTGATGCACAGTAATTAGGAAAAACACCCTAGTAGGTGGGACCTAGGAAGAAACCTAGAAAGAGGCCAGACTCAAAAGGAGTGGCCAGTCCTCCTCTGGCTGTACAGGGTGGTGAATCTGAAAGGTACACGGCCCATTGTATCAAGGTCACATTGTTTATCAGTGTTCAGTTAGTGTCCAAAAACGGAGGTAGGAATGGGTGGAGTCATCAGGCCACATGGTCATGACACATGTTCCAAGGGTTTGGGTCCTCCTAGTATCAACATGACATCAGAAACATTAGAGTGGGCATACCGTAAGTCTAGTACTTTGATACAACTCTGACACCAAAAATAAATATGTAAACTGTCTCTCATTCCCCATCACATATCAATGCATTTAAAGTGGGTACCTGGTAATTATAGAATGACCCTAGTTCCCTGGCACAAATTATTGCAGCATAACATTAAGGAAATGAGACAGGGGGGTCTGGAGACATGGCCCTACACAAAGAACATCAGGATCAACAAGGCCTGATTCAGTTTCACAAGACCACACCATCAAAGGGACATGAACAGACCGCAACCACACTGCAAAACCCAAGCAAAATATATAAACATATAAAATCAAGTTTAGTTAGCAAAAAACAATGTGTTCATTCAACCTTATAAATAGAAACAATAAGTAAAATTAACTAAAGCAAGATTACAGTTTCATTGAAAAAAGTAAAGTTATGATAGTAAAAGTCATTCACTTGTCTTAACTTAAAATATAAAATTGTTGTATGTGTTTACTAAACTTTCTATTCAGATCCCAAAAGTTTAGTCAACTAAAGGAAGATTACAGTTGTGTTAACTAAAAATATCGCTTCAATATAACTACAATGTTGAACGTTTCTAGGAAATTATGGATAATGAGAATTTGTAGATTTTAAGATGATTTTTCAAAATCGAGTAGTAATTTCTAAAGAATAAAAGTACATTTCTGCATTTTGATGACACAGCATGTTGTGAAATGAAGCATGATTGATAATGATGGCCTAGTAAGTCACCAAATCTCAACCCCATAGGAAATCTTTGAAGAAAGTCGAAAGTCCATGTTGCCCAGCGACAGCCCCAAAACATCACTGCTCTAGAGGAGATCTACATGGAGGAATGGGCCAAAATACCAGCAACAGTGTGTGAAAACCTTGGGAAGACTTACAGAAAACGCTTGACCTCTGTCATTGCCAACAAAGTGTATATAACAAAGTATATTGTTATTGACCAAATACTTATTTTCCACCATAATTTACCAATAAATTCATTAAAAATCCTACAATGTGAAACAAACGTTTTCTCATTTTGTCTCTCATAGTTGAAGTGTACCTATGATGAAAATTACAGGCCTCTCTCGTCTTTTTAAGTGGGAGAACTTGCATAATTGGTGGCTGACTGAAAACGTTTTTGCCACACTGTAACAGTCTTTTAACAGTCTAGGTAAATTTGAAATAAGCTAAGATAACTTAACATGTAAAGTACTGCTAGCTTGAAAAAGTCAGCGCAACCGTTTCACTAGATATTAAGTTGAAATATTTTTTTACAGTGGGGTAAAGTCCACTTGTTGTTGCTTCTTTACAAAAAATTACAGTTTATATCTTTGTTTGAAGCCTGAAATGTGGCAAAAGGTTGAAATGTTCAAGCGGGCCGAATACTTTCGCAAGGCACTGTACATCGGTTGCTCAAGTCAAATGTTATTTAAATACCAAAGGATACCAAACCACTTAGAAGAGCCCATTCTTTGCCATGAGGACAACTAAATCATACACTCAGTATATCAACAGGGTGATATAAGGTGATTTGTTATTATTGTTGTTTCTCTACTCCTGTATTAAGAAACGTTGAACTCAAATGAATGAAGTCCAATGTTAGGCTATTTATTTATCTACACATGCCGTGCCTACGTAGGCTACTTTTTTTCAGAGACCCCCACAAAGATGAAATCATAATTCGAACCCTGGTGTTAGTGCATACACACATAACATTTTCAGTAACTTCAAGTCGCTGCAGCAGGCAGGCCCAGGTTTTTTGTACAGATGGATGGGTCCAGGACCTGGAGATTGTAAATGTGGGGAAGAAAACTGTTGTCCGTTCAAAGGAATGCTAATGTTTTAAGCACCACACTCCTCGCTCTCTCATCTATCTGCATGCATTCAGAATTCAACAAACCAACGTAACTTACTAAGACAAACACATAATGCATAAGTTAAATTGTGAAAACTTAACTCGTTTAAGTGACTCGTTTACTGGTCTTACTAAATGCGCTTTCTAGTAGAACACTGTTGGAGCTACTGGTGCATAAGCCTGTTAAATAAAAAGATATTTAAGACTTGAATTAAAAGACAGTTAGCATGGGCGCCTTGTTTGTGCCGCGGATTCCCAAAATGCTTTGCGGGAATATGTCATGATGACGATACATTAGCAATCTCAATTGCAGCCTCAAGTCTTTTTCAGTATGATGCTACAAGCTTGGCACACCTACGGTATTTTTGGGCAGTTTCCTTCATTCTTCTTTGCAGGACCTCTCAAGCTCAATCAGGTTGGATGGGGAACGTTGGTGCACAGCCATTTTCAGATCTCTTTAGAGATGTTCAATCGGGTTCAAGTCTGGGCTCTGGCTGGGCCACTCAAGGACATTCACAGAGTTGTCCTATAGGCAAGGCAAGGCAAGTTTATTTATATAGCACATTTCATACACAATGGCAATTCAAGGTGCTTTACATAAACAGGAAAACATAAAAATTTAAAACAGATAAAATTAAAGCAATTAAAATACAAGTGAAAAACAGTTAGAAAAATAGTATAGTTTAAGAAAAATAAGAGACTGAACGAACCATATAAAATATAGTGCAATCGGTTCGGACTTAGCACAGAGTTCAGTCAGTTAAAGCGTAGCTAAACAGATGTGTTTTGAGTCTGGATTTAAAGGTGACTACTGTTGGAGCACATCTGATCTCCTCTGGGAGCTGGTTCCAGCTGTGGCTGGCATAGTAGCTAAAAGCAGATTCTCTGCGTTTTGTCTGAATCCTTGGTATCTCTAGCTGATGTAATCCTGATGATCTGAGTGGTCTGTTGTGTTTATATTCAATGAGCATATCTGCAATGTATTTAGGTCCTAGGCCATTGAGTGATTTATATACCAGTAATAATACTTTAAAGTCTATCCAAAATGTGACTGGGAGCCAGTGTAGAGACTTGAGGACTGGCGTGATATGTTAATATTTTCTGGTTTTGCTTAGAATCCTGCAGCAGCATTCTGTATGAGCTGTAGCTGTCTTATGGTCTTTTTGGGAAGACCAGTGAGGAGGCCATTACAATATTCCACCCTGCTGGTGATGAAAGCATGAACAAGTTTCTCTAAGTCTTGTCTGGAAACAAAGCATCTAATTCTTGAGATATTTTTAAGATGATAATATGCTGATTTAGTTATTGCTTTAACATGACTATTGAAGCTAAGGTCTGACTCCAGAATCACACCCAGATTCCGGACTTGATCTTTAGTTGTTTTACCCCTAGCATCAAGGTATGCGTTCACCTTGAGAACTTCATCTTTGTTTCCAAATGCAATGACTTCAGTTAATAGCTACTCCTTTTGTTATCTTGGCTGTGTGCTTAGGGTCATTGTTCTGTTGGAAGATGAACCTTCACCCCACTCTGGAGCTGGTTTTCATCAAGGATGTCTCTGTACATTGAAGCATTCATCTTTCCCTCAATCCTAACTGGTCTTCCAGTTGCTGCCGCTGAAAATCACGCCCACCTCTTGCCAGTCAGGCCAGAGAATTTTGTTTCATCAGACCAGATAATTTTGTTTCTCATGAGTCCTTCAGGTGCCTTTTGGAAAACTCCAGGCGGGCTCTCATGCGTTTTACTGAGGAGTGGCTTCCGTCTGTGCTGCAGAGATGGTTGTTCTTCTGGAAGGTTCTCCTCTCGACAGAGAAATACCAGAGTGAGAGAGTGTTAGAGTGACCATCAGGTTCTTGGTCACCTCCCTAACTAAGATCCTTCTCCCCCCAATCGCTCAGTTTGGCCGGGTGGCCAGCTCTAGGAAGAGTCCTGGTGGTTCCAAACTTCTTCCATTTACAGATGATGGAGGCCACTGTGCTCATTGGGACCTTCAATGCTCCAGATATTTTTCTGAAACACTTCCCCAAACCTGTGCTCTTCTCTTGGAGGTCTACAGACAATTCCTTGGACTTCATGGCTTGGTTTGTGCTCTGACATGAACTGTTACCGTAATTGTGGGACCTTATAAAGACAGGTGTGTGCCTTTCCAATTCATGTCCAATCAACTGAATGGAACACAGGTGGAATCAGGTTGTTGAAACATTTCAAGAATGATCAGTGGAAACAGGATCAAACAAAATTTTTATTGTCATTGAAAAGGCTGTGAATTCTTATGTACATATTGTGAATTCTTATGTACATATTTTTCGGGTGTAACATAACAAAATGTGGAAGAAGTGAAGCGCTGTGAATACTTTCTGGATGCACTCTAACTAACCACCCTGAGGGCTGGGTATAGTCCACACAGTGTATTACCATATAACTAACCACCCTAAAACGGGGCAAATATAATCCACACATTGTATTACCAACTAATTAACCACCCTGAAAGAGGGCTGAGTATAGTCCACACAGTGTATTACCATCTAACTAACCCTAAAAGAGGGCTGAGTATAGTCCACACAGTGTATTACCATCTAACTAACCCTAAAAGAGGGCTGAGTATAGTCCACACAGTGTATTACCATCTAACTAACCCTGAAAGAGGGCTGAGTATAGTCCACACAGTGTATTACCATCTAACTAACCCTAAAAGAGGGCTGAGTATAGTCCACACAGTGTATTACCATCTAACTAACCACCCTGAAAGAGGGCTGAGTATAGTCCACACAGTGTATTACCATCTAACTAACCCTAAAAGAGGGCTGAGTATAGTCCACACAGTGTATTACCATCTAACTAACCACCCTGAAAGAGGGCTGAGTATAGTCCACACAGTGTATTACCATCTAACTAACCACCCTGAAAGAGGGTCAAGTATAGTCCACACAGTGTATTACCATCTAACTAACCACCCTGAAAGAGGGGCAAGTATAGTCCACACAGTGTATTACCATCTAACTAACCACCCTGAAAGAGGGTCAAGTATAGTCCACACAGTGTATTACCATCTAACTAACCACCCTGAAAGAGGGTCAAGTATAGTCCACACAGTGTATTACCATCTAACTAACCACCCTGAAAGAGGGTCAAGTATAGTCCACACAGTGTATTACCATCTAACTAACCACCCTGAAAGAGGGTTGAGAATAGTACTTACAGTGTATTATCAACTAACTGGATTGAGTATAGTCTACATAGTTTATTACCATGTAACTAACCACCCTGATAGTGTCAAGTTTAGTCCACACAGTGTTTCCCATCCCACAAGCATATGGCATGATGAGGCCACATGAGCAAGCCAGTGCCGCTGTTCAATTTTAGCCTACATTTGATCATACTTACAACTTACTGAAGACATGAGTTTTCAGCATAAATAAATGTTGAGACTGAGCCTGTGTCTCTCACAGAAATTTGTTTACAAATTCTAGAAAGGACGTCTGCGTCTTGTGAACATAGCATACGTGTAGGTATTTATTGAAGCACCAAATCAGACTGGTAAATAATGGAAAGTCTATGTAGTGCATATTAGTTTAACAGTAAAACATTTAAATCAGCCCTAGCCTAATGGGCAGCTAGTGTAAAGAGACTAGAATTGGGGTAATATGTAAACATTTTGCAGTTGTAGTTAAAACTCTGAGGGCTGCGTTAAGCATTAATTTAAGTTTTTTTGGGTTCTTATCTGAGTAGCCAGAAAAGTGAGGTAACAAAAGCATGGATTAACTGTTCCGCATCATATCTTGACAGAATGGTTTTGAATTTTTGCAATGTTCCGGGGATGGAAATACACTGTGTTCCAAACTATTATGCAAATTATATTTTACACTGATTTCCCTAAATAGTCGCTTAAAATGACAGTCAGTATAATTTTCAAGTCACCCTCCGTTAGGGTATAAGTTGAATTTCATTTAACAAACCACCCAATGAAAATTCAAAATGAACAAATCACCCACTGAAAATTCAAAATGCACTGTTCCAAATTATTATGCACAACAGAGTTTCAAAACATTATATAGGTTGTAAAGAACTGAAAATGGTCATTTGTAGAATTTGCAGCATTAGGTCATATTTACTGAAATCAAAAGTGATTTCAATCAAACACATCTTAACAGGGCAAGTTACATGTTAAAATAGGACCCCTTCTTTGGTATCACCTTCACAACTCTTGCATCCATTTAACTTGTGAGTTTATGGAGAGTTTCTGCTTTAATTTCTTTGCAGGATGTCAGAATAGCCTCTCAGAGCTGCTGTTTTGATGTGAACTGCCTCCCACCTTCATAGATCTTTTGCTTGAGGATGTGCCAAAGGGTCTCAATAGGGTTGAGGTCAGGAGAGGATCAGGGCCACACCATGGGTTTCTCTCCTTTTATGCCCATAGCAGCCAATGAAACAGAGGTATTCTTTGAAGCATGAGATGGTGCATTGTCATTTTTTGTACCATGAAAGAAAGTGGTCTGTCAGAAACTATATACATTGCCAAGGTCATTTACCACCTTCAGGGATCCTAAAGGGGCCTACCAGCTCTCTCTCCATGATTCCGGCCCAAAACATGACTCTGCCACCTCCTTGCTGACGTCGCAGCCTAATTGAGACATGGTGGGCATCCACCAACCATCCACTACTCCATCCATCTGTAACATCCAGGGTTGCACAGCACTCATCAGTAAACAAGACGTTTTGAAAATAAGTCTTCATGTATTTCTGGGCTCACTGCATCCGTTTCTGCTTGTGAGCATTGGTTACGGGTGGCCGAATAGTAGGTTTATGCACAACTGCAAGCCTCTGGAGGATCCTACACCTTGAGGGTTGCGGGACTCCAGAGGCACCAGCAGCTTCAAATTCATGTTTGCTGCTTTGTAATGCCATTTTAGCAGCTGCTTTCTTAATCTGATGAATTTGTCCTTCCTAATTATGCCTTTATCTGCACAAACCTATCTGTGCTCTTAATCAGCCACAAATCTCTTTACAGTACGATGATCACATTTCAGTTAAATATCTAATGTTTTCATACCTTGTACAAGGCATTGCATTATTTTACGCTTTTCCGATTTCAGTGATCCACAGAGCCCGGAGACACAGTACCATCCATGAGTTTGATTGAAAAACTAAATATTTAATACTTGTCACTTAACTCCAATTTGCATAATAATTTGGAAAATGGTATAAAGCTGCGCTTGAGATATGTTTTACATGTGCATCAAAAGAGAGATCTGGGTCCAAGTGTAACATTAAGTCCTTATTGACATTAAGGATTTTTCCAGGTTTCCTTCCCAATTCCGTCTCCCAGGGAAAGTTAGAGACCCATGGTTAGCGTCGAACCCATGACCATTGTGACGTAGACTGTCCTGCAATGCAGTGACTTAGCCCACGACGCAACACATTTCCTTGTTTCTTGGGACCTAAAATGAGCCATTTCAGTTTTCAGAATTTTGTTGTAAATAATTTTCTGTCATCCACTTTTGATTACGTTCACTGACTACACTTCCACGATTTAATTTACAGGCAATTGATCTGAACACCAGGTGTCGCTGGAGAGCGACGCATCCAATTTTTTATGTTTGAAACACAGACTTCCAGGTTATGCTTTTTCATTGAAATGTACAGCAGTGTGTCATCAGCCTAGCAGTGAAAATGGACATTCTATGTCTCAATGACATCACCAAGAGGCAGCATATACCTGTATAGCGAGAACAATAGTGGTCCCAAATCAGAACCTTGAGGAACACCAATCATACCTTAGATTTTTTGGAGGACAGACCGTCCAAAGATACAAACTTATATCTTTCCTATAGATAGGATCTGAACCATGCCAGAACATGTCCTTGTAAACCGATATAGGTTTCCAATCTGTCTAAAAGAATGTTCAGTGGTATCAAAGGCAGCACTAAGGTCAATAAGTATAAAAACTAAGCACAGCCTGGGTCGGATGATACTTGGAGGTTGTTTATTATCTTCACAAGTACAGTCTCAGTAATATGATAGGGTCTAAACCCAGAATGTAGCTTTTCACAAGTATTATTAAAGTATATAGGAAAGCATTGAGTTACTGTGAGACCACTATTTCTAATGAATCAATTTCTAGTGATTCATTATTTTCAGCATATCTGGTCCAAGCACAGGGAGTATCACCCTTAGAAATGTAGATTGAATAGGGTCCAGTTGACAGCTGGAAGGCTTTGAGGCCTTCAGTATTTTAGTGAAAGATTCAAGGGATACAGGATTAAAAAAACTTAAATGTCCTTTCTAATCCAATTAGAAAGGACATTGTTCTGTGCAATTCCAGGACAATTTCTAGGAGAAATTGCTTTTTAATGGAAGATTCAGTAATTTGTTTTGTAATGGTAATGCTCTTTTCATTAAAGTAGCTCATGAATTCAGCACTTTGGAAATGTAGGCCAACATTGTTTTTGTTCTCCATAATTAAGTTGAAGAAATAGGCTGATTGAAGTGAGAAGTGAGTACATTTCAATAATAGAGAGAACTGTCTTTCCAAGCTAGTTTAAATACCTCCAACTTGGTGGAACATCATTTTTGCTCCAATCTTCAGGTGCAGACAGAGCTGAATATTGCATGCGTGAACAGGTGTCTTGAACAGAAAGTAATTTGTGTCTCTAAAATGCCGTTTCAATGACTTTGAGTTTTTGAAGCCCTGATAATTTATGAGAGAATAACACTGTCTACATATTGAAGTTGAGTTACTTTTACAGTTCCTGTTGTGTGGTTCTTTCACCTAGCTATCCTACATCTTTTGTAATTAGATTTCATGCCATACAAGTAGCCCTTACTTTGGCTGAGGATAATGGGGATTCTCATAAGGAAAACCTTGTGAGGTCGCCTTAGGTCACATGACACCATTAATTCCCATGAGAACACTCAGTATAGCTCTTGAAGACAAAGAAGTTGTGGTTTTTCATGGATTCATAACATACAATCACTGGCCCCAACAACTGTGCCATGTTCAAAGTCACTTATCACCTTTCTCCATAATTCTGATGCTTGGTTTGAACTTCACCAGGTCACGTTGACCATGTCTACGAACACTGAGTTGGTTCCACATGAATGGCTGATTTGATTTTTTCATTAACAAGCAGTGGAACAGTTGTACCTAATGAAGTGGCCAGTGAGTTTATATGTGATATTATAACATTGAAATATCTGAAACAAAGCCTGCAACATTAGAATGAATCCTTCACAACACAGCCACATGGTTTACACTTCTCATATGCCCTCTTGTTTTCTCAGGAGAGTGTGTTCTCCAGAGGGCTGTGTTGGTCAGGAAGAAGCTGACTGCCAAAGAAGGGGGTGGATGGCTGTCCGGCACTCTGTTCTGTACTCACTTCAGAGTGGCGTTTGTGCCTCAGGACAGCCCCAAACCTGACGTAAGTAATGGACTGCACTGTAATGGGGTTAATACTAGCACTATGACCTTAGCTTCAGGGCAACATTTTGGAAAGTCAAATTCTGTATGTTGTTTCACATTATACTTGCTTTAATATAAATGTACAATGATCTACAGTGAAATGTATTATGAATGCTTGTGATATACTGTATAGGCTTAAAGAGTTTGCAAAAAATTGTATGCAGACCAACATCCTCAAAACAGTACTAATATTAATCAGTTCAAAAGTAATTTGAATAGCAAATTATTTTAAGAGTGATTCGATAGACATTCAGCAGAAATAACAGTAAGCATTTCAAATATAATGCAGTCAATTAGTGATGGTCAGTGACACGTGTTTTGTTTTGGCTCTTTACTCATTTTGGATTTAAAATGAAACAGGAATTATGGGGTTAGATGTACAGACTGACAGTTTTAATTTGAGAGTACAGAAATACAGAGCCTAAACTGAAAGGTACAAAAACAATAGTTAGCGTCACAAACAGGTTGGCCTAAAGAATAACCTTAAATTATAGCCGACAATCTGCTATTTAACCTCAGTCATTGTTTCATATGAAATACTGAGACAATGCAAAAAAAAAAAACCTTTGGACTGCATACATTTTTTTATTTGAGCGCCTAGACCCGCTAATACACACTACCACATTGGTGTCTGAAAACTCACATTCAACATCAGGCCTGCAAATCACATTACGTTAGCTGTGAAATTCCTATTATAATCCAGCCAGATTTAGAATACCCAGCAAGTGGTTAGGTTAATCACCCACAACTGCATTCAGAATGATTACCAGGGTAATAGAGATTATATACTGAGACTGCTTCCATCTAAACTGGAATAACCATTTCACTACTGAAAGAGTGACCTGGTTAATTGTTGTACTGGAAAATATTGTCCTCTTAGAAAGCAACTTTGTTGCATAAATTGTATAAATCAGTGACTGTACATGACTTACAAAGAACCATTCTTTCCAAAAAGGTTATTTAGATCTAATGGTACAACAGTTTTTAATTTATTCAAAGCACAAAATATCCTCATCAGAAAAACTGCCATAGTGTTTACTGTCTACCTCACCACGCATACCTTCCATCTCCAGGACAATGCAGACCCTGTGTTACTGGGAGATCATGACGTGGCCCTGGCCTCCATTGAGAAGGTCGTAGCTGGTAGGACCCCTTCTACAACTCCAATCTAATAGGCTGCAATGAACACCAAACTCTTTTGTGCAATGCAAACATTGAGATGTGCAATGAGAAGAAAGTTGTATGAAAATATAAATGATATCAAAACCTATTTGAAGTTGTAGACTTGCCACAGGAAGCATTAGCTGTAATGTCAGTGGTGCCTCTAAGCTGGTGGCGTGTTTCCTCTCTGCTGCAGTTGGCCCATCCCGGACCAAGCAAGTGACGGCTAACTCTTCTCTGAAGTTCACCCCTGAGGAGCTGGTGTTGTACTGCCGGGACCTGCGTGTTCTCTGCTTCCTCTTCGACCGTCTCACCCCTGACACTCAGGCTGTTGAGGTTCGTGTTTGTGTGTGTGTTTGTGTGTGTGTTTGTGTGTGTCTGTGTGCGCATATGTTTGTGGGTGGATTGTAATAAAGCCAAGTGAGAACTTATAAAACCTTCTTTCAGTTTGACTTCAGAGGCTTGTTTTTTTCAAATGCCATTTCTGAACCTCGTAGATGAGTTTTTCCTCCATGTTGAGCATTAATGAACATTAGCTGATCAGGGTCTGGTTCTTGATCCTCAGATAACGTATACCATTGCCAAGACCTACCAGCCTCTAAAGCCAGGGACTGTCCTGTCCTTCCAGAATGCAGCCCTGGGGAGTGTGGGTGAGTCACATAAGCTGGTTCTTTATTAACAGTCACATTGAAGAGACTCCATTTTGAAGTCAAGGAATAGTTCGGATACTTCAAATTGTGTCTGAACGAGTTGCAGTTGCTTGTGTACACTACACTTGTGTCTACAATCCAAATACAGTATACTTCTGAACAAGGTTATCATCGTAGACTAAAACTACAACTGAAACTATCAATAAAAAAACATCTTTGTAAACCGAAATAAAATAATGATAGATTCGTGAAATTTGTTTGTTTAACTTCAGCAAAATTAATGTACAGTAAAATCTGCATGCAATGTAATTTTCTTCCATACATTGATGCTTCACACCCAACAGTTATGCAGATATTATTATGATCCGCATTGGTGCGCAAAAAGAGCGGGATACCGGCGTGGATAGTAAATGTGATAAAATTTCCCCTTTTTGTCTGTTAAACAACAACAGGAACAAAAGGTTTCATATATCATATCAGTTCCAATTGAGTCTAAATAATGTTACTTGGAATTTATTACAATGTGTGACGAGGAAGACATGACAAGAAGCATCTAGGCCATGGCAATTCCTGATTTCCCGAGGATCAGCTGCATGCCTACAGTAGGCTTTTGATCGCATATATTGGCTCCTGACAATGTGTTTTGGTTAAGTTTATGATAACATACTAATACTGTCAATATTAATGCCCAAACACATGAGATTAACTTAAAATCCTTAAGGCCATTAATTTTGTGGTCAACCTTAAGGCGTTATCGTTTTTCCAGGCAGAACCATCCACATGGAGTGCTTGATTTGTGACAGTGTATTAATTGCTGTTCCAGTCTTTTCTACTAGCTTTTTGGTAGCTTTTCGAGCATTTGACATGTCCTGGAGATGTCCAGAGCACTTCACTTGTAGTTTTTATAAACACCAATATAGAGTTTGCATCAGTGCCGTGAATCCTGATTAACTTTATTTACCCGCCACTTTTCAGTTAACCATGCCTAACTACGAGTTATACAGCTACATTTGGTAGCCTACATAGGATGTGCTGTTCCAAACTGGTTATATCTTTGACATTTTGAGATTAGTAGGGGTTATATCTCTCATTGGGTCCCCCATGTTTACAAACAATTAATTAGCAGAATTAACAAACAACTTCCATATGGTGTAAATATTACAGCTCCCTCTGATTTAATATTTGTAGATCTTTACCTTCCTTACCCTGCATTTGTCTATATTTAAAGTAGCCTACATTGTGGATTTAGATCCCCATTCACTTATTCTGTCCTGTTATAAAGATTTAAGTATTTGGTCTTAATGTTACATCCTTTAGCCCCATTTTAACCACACTGTAGTAAACATGAGCTACTAGACAAGAGCATGACACAGGTTAGATCAAATGTCTGCACACGCAGCTTCTCTCCAGATATTTCTGTGTGGGAACAGATTCCTGAAAACGATCATAGACACAGTATTGTGTTGAACATAGCATAGCCAGAAATGTTCTGTAAATAGGGTCCATTTCACACATATCACATTGGATAAAAGGTATCTGGATTAAATACATTTGTACAATTAATTAAGTAGTTTAATTAATTAAGGCAAATAAACGGAGAGAGATGTTCTGTTGCATTCTCTTACCTAGTTATTTATAGATGTGTACCTGTAGACAAAACAAAACAGAAACTACTAAAACTGAAACTGAACTATATAAAAATAAAATATAAACTAACTAAAACTAGCTATAACAGTTTGGACACTAACTGAAATTAAATGGAATTATAAAGTTTATTTTAAAAATGAGGGTATTTAAGTATATCCTTATGCTTGCCCATTTTTCCTGCTTCTAACACATCAACTTTGTGGACAAGTGAAGCAGCAGGAAAAATGGAATAAGGATATGAGCGACTTTGACAAGGGCCAAGTTGTGATGGCTAGACGACTGGGTCAGAGCATCTCCAAAACTGCAGCTTTAGTGGGGTGTTCACGGTCTGCAGTGGTCAGTACCTGTCAAAAGTACTCCAAGGAAGGAAAAGCGATGAACCAGTGACAGGGTCATGGGCAGCCAAGGCTCAATGAAACACGTGGGAAGCGAAGGCTGGCCTGTGTGATCTGACCCAACAGACGAGCTACTGTAGCTCAAATTGCTGAAAAAGTTCATGCTGGATCTGATAGAAAAGTGTCAGAACACAGTGCACATCAGTTTGTTGCATATGAGGTTGCTGTTTTGTGGCAAAAGAGGGACCTACACAATATTAGGCAGGTGGTCATAATGTTATGGTTAGTGTGTATACATGTACAACAATAGGTAATGTAATTGATTTATACCTGACTGGACAGGTGAAAGAGAGAAACACAAGTCATTACTGTACTCCACACAATACTAATAGGCTTTGTAATGCACCTTTCTGCTACACTGGCCAGGATACAGTTGTCTAGCTGTCAGGCATATGAATAATGTAAAGCCATCTGAAACATGTCACCCTCTGAACCCTGTCAAATGTTCAAGTGTGTTCACATGTGGTCAGCTCAGACCTACACACTCCACCGCTCAAAAAAAACACAAACACCAGAGGTCTTGATGTTAGCAAGAAACCGCAAACTCAAAGTTTCCATTCCCACAGATCTCTGTCACAGATGCGACTAGCATTATTTGTTACAGAGAAACATATTAACGGGGATAAACTGTAATGCAACATAGAAAACATTTCAGTGAAGAGTTCCACTTCCTCCATTTCTTCACCTCTCCTTTCTCCCAGAGATGAAGCAGTTTCTAAGCAACCGAAGGCGAGACGCCCACATGAACTGGTTTGAGAGTCCGTCAGACTGGGAACAGGAGCTGGAGAGGACCGGCACCCACGGCTGGAGAGTCAGTTCTGTCAATGACCGCTTTGAAATGTCCACCAGGTAGCTAATACACACTCCTATTGAGATCAAGTACATAATACAGTAGCCACCTCTGGTCTTGTTGGACTGACATACCTGCTGACATTGTGTGCCAATGCTAGGTAACTCCTGGTGTGAAATAAAGTCCCCATATTGTAATTTCACATAATGAAAAATGTATTTCCGTACAATACATATCAGTCTACCCAGGTTCAACGTGGTCCCTCAGAAGGTTCTAGACACTGAGCTGAAGAAGACCTTTGCCCACTTCAACGAGGGACGCATACCAGTAAGCAGATCCTGCTATTCACTCTGTAACCCTTCAGGGTCAATCAGCTCAGAGTATGTAAACCAAATTGTCATTTAATTCATTTAGCTGACACATATTTATCAGCAAAGTGTTCAGATGAAGACTACAAATAATCAACATAGCAAGAGGCACCTCAATGGTGGAACCCGCTAGGACAACAGAGTCTCTGCTTACTTTAAGTAAAGATCTAAAAGCCACTAAGGTTGAGACCATGTTGCGCCTAAACCTGTGGGATTGTTGTATTCCAGCGTTGGTGTTGGCGACATCCTCGGGGGAGTGACTTGTTACGGATGGCTAGCTTTCAGAACAACATCTACCACGAAAAGGATGACATCAGGTGTGTGTGGCCGGCTTAATGACGAGGATGACGATGTTTTCTCCTGATGCTTTTGAGGAAGGCCACAGAGCCTCACTTTCAGGATGTTATCGGCTGTTTTGAATGATTCACTACGTTTCTTTCATTATGTCCATCTTACTCATGTTTATCTGGGGATTTAATGGAGTTGGTGGAGGTTGTTGTTACTGGAATATCTCACACTGATAACACAACAGTTCCTAGACTTCAACACGTCAGAGCCTGATACTGGCTGATTCACAGGAGTGTGAAGGTTACTGTGAAAAGAACAGCAAGTCAACAGCTTTTCAAAATCACGGTTTAGTCAGATAATGTACATTATTTCTATGATCACACGATTACATATTCTAGAGTTCAAAACATTGGTGTCACCCAGGAGTGTTCAGGTGTTATGATATAAATTGATACCTTCATTCACTAATGTGGCATTACATTGATAAGAAATAGTATTTAAAAAAATGTATTACTGGTGCTAAAAGACTTCATCATTAGGATGCCGAAATAATGGCTTCTGAAAAAAAGGCTTTGCCATTTTATTTGAATAATGAATTATAAATTGGTATTTTCCAACAGTAGTAGGTATTTGCAACACTGGTAATGTCTTGGATATATTTTACTTATGTAATGCCACTTTGATGTCTTAAGAATTTCAATAAAAAAACATACACATTGATGTTAGTGAGTTTAAACTTATTAATGCAAGTGCCAACCTGGTCATTCTTGAGGGGAAATTGACTATATTGATGAATTCTAATCAGTGACAGAATACATCAAGCCTAGTGTCCCTGGACTATGGTTAAAATGATGGATAATGTGACATGTCTCATAAAAGAGAATATTAATGTTTCTATCTGTGTCCGGTTGTTTGTGTAGGAACCTGGAGCTGATTCTGTTTGGGGGCCAGTCCCTGTGTGTGGTGGTAGAACTGGGAGAAGAGATGCCTTCACCCACAGACATCCAGATGGCACACACGCGCCTAAGAGCTCTGTGTCTGGGAGGTCAGGACAAAACATTATCACAGTACTGCCACAGTCTCAGGGTACCCAGTTTACATGGTACAGATGTGGTGTCGTAATCTGACCCTTGCTTTGCTGCAGGACATTTTGTATTAGCCTTCTTATTTACATAAAGTTATTGAATACATGCAGTTATATAAAAAATACGACTGATGAGACTGATGTACAATATAGTGTCGGTTTGTCTCTATCTGAAACAGAATCTGAGCTACGGTTTATTTTATATTTAAAGAAATTGGACTTAGCTCTGGATATTTTTAGACAATGTGTGTTTCTTATCTTATACCTTCTGGTAAAAGAAAACATCTGTTATTTAACTGAGAATTCAGACACATTATCATAAAACATATCTGGTTGCAAAATTACATTTAGCAGTAGTCATGGTATTAGTACTGGTACTATTAAATCGATTACATAAATAATGTCATGAGTGCTGTTAAACTACATTACGGTACATAGAATTACATGAAATGTGTCTTTACTCATTGGTTCCATATTGAACTTAAAGCATTTGACTAAAATAAGACAAAATATACAGGTCCTTCTCAAGAAATGAGCATATTGTGATAAAGTTCATTATTTTCCATAATGTAATGATAAAAATTAAACTTTCATATATTTTAGATTCATTGCACACCAACTGAAATATTTCAGGTCATTTATTGTTTTAATACTGATGATTTTGGCATACAGCTCATGAAAACCCCAAATTCCTATCTCAAAGAATTGGCATATCATGAAAAGGGTCTCTAAACGAGCTATTAACCTAATCATCGGAATCAAATAATTAACTCTAAACACCTGCAAAAGATTCCTGAGGCTTTTAAAAACTCCCAGCCTGTTTCATTACTCAAAACCGCAATCATGGGTAAGACTGCCGACCTGACTGCTGTCCAGAAGGCCATCATTGACACCCTCAAGCAAGAGGGTAAGACACAGAAAGAAATTTCTGAACAAATAGGCTGTTCCCAGAGTGCTTTATC
>JACXGM010020063.1:0-18030 GCA_016801145.1 Umbra pygmaea | reverse complement strand
TTTTGTTGAATTTAAAAGTGAAGTTCTGCCATACTATCGAAGATTTCGGTCAGACAGTTAAAAAATTTTTCTTTAAGTGACGTAGCTCCACCACACAGCGAGCAACAAAATAGACCCAACGAATCGATAATGAAATGCGTTGCCAACAATTTTAATAATCGATTTTTATCGATGACATCGATTCGTTGTTGCAGCCCTAGTATTCAACCTGTTCCATTATGATGGCTCATTATGATGGCTCTGGAATTCAACCTGTTCCATTATGATGGCTCATTATGATGGCTCTGGAATTCAACCTGTTCCATTATGATGGCTCATTATGATGGCTCTGGTATTCAACCTGTTCCATTATGATGGCTCATTATGATAGCTCTGGTATTCAACCTGTTCCATTATGATGGCTCATTATGATAGCTCTGGTATTCAACCTGTTCCATTATGATGGCTCATTATGATGGCTCATTATGATGACTCAGGTATTCAATTTGTTCCATTAAGGTCATTGGTTTGGTTTTTTAACTCGTATATTTTTTCTTTACAGAACAAAAAGCTTCCAGTTTGGGTTTTGTTATGGATTTTGCACCAGCAGTGCAGACTAATTTGGCCTCCTATATATTTCAAAACAATATTAGATAAAGTATCCTAGTTTATATTGTGTATGTTCATGATAGCCTTGGGCCAGTTAAATATGCCCTTAATACCCCAAATTCAAAACAACTTTTGTTGTTTGCTTTCTTTGTTTCTGTTAAATGATGCTGTCAAGTAATGCTATTAATTTCTTTGAAATAGTTATTAAAATTTGGGTTGTCAACAATAAGCATTAGGCGTAATGGAAATGCAACTCAGTATGACTTCTCCAGTCTCAATATTATTCAACCCCCTGAATAGAATCCCTCACAACAGCACAAATATGCAAAACAGGTGTTGTCTCATACACACCTAATGCAATCAAGGGCTTCATTCGTTGCACCAGGTGTGCTTTAGCTGGAACTCCTGAAATACCTGAACTGGCTAGGGGTTTGTTGAGTGTCACATTTGACTGGTCCAAAAAAAAGAATGGTCCAAAATAGTAAGAGAAGATATTGCCCTTCGTATACAAGGAACAGAATACAAACAGATAGCAAAGGCACTGAATGTTCCCAGAGACACCACTATGTAAGTTTTTAGAAAACTACAAAAAAATTATAAAATTCGGTTTCAGGACTAGTAAACTTTAGGAACTAGCATATTGGTTCCATAGGTTGAAAACATCAACTTAAATAAAGTACTGACAATAGTAGAAGAGCAAAATCGATATTTCAAAAAATATCTAACTAGAAACAAATGCTTATTATGGACAAAGTAATTCTATCGTCTACCCACTCCCCGTCACCTATCAACACTACATCTCAGAACGGTATCCTACAAGAACACACTCATCCTGAATGCATCTCCATAGCCCGGTCCTAATCACCTGAGTACTGACACCTGTGCACATATCTGACAGTATATATATAAACACTCCTGATTCTCTCACTCGTTGTGAGGTATTGTTGTCTATCTGTAGCAATTACTGAGCCTTTAAGATTCAAGTTGACGAATTCTGGTCTGCCCTATTATTCTGGATTTATTAACCTGCCTTTTGGAATTCCCTTCTTTACCTTTGCCATGGTGTTTGCTCCTGTGCTTCTCTGATCTCCCGTGTATCGACCTGTGCCTGTCCTGAAGTCCCCGAACGTGTATTGAACTCTCGCCCGCCTTGACTACCATGCCTGGCCCACGATCCTTCTGCCTGTTCCTTCTGACCACTCTCTGCTTACGCCCATTACGGATTTAAACGAAACCTGATAAATAAAACTATTATATTTATTGTTATCAACTGTCTGGGAGTCTGATACGTTACAGAATACCTCACCGTTATTTACGGGATGGATCCGGCTGAGGGGAATGCCCGCCTGGCGAAACAATAAGAGAGAATAGACGAGCTATGCCAGCTACTCCGTCAGTCTTCAGCCACCTACTCCTTCTCAGTCACCAGGACCACAGGTACCAGTTCCTATTAACATTGCAATGCCTAATAAATATGACGGGACTCCCGGCAAGTGCAAGGGATTCTTAATGCAGTGTGTCCTGTACATCAACCACCATCCTAACCAGTTTCTCACTGACTGTCACAAGGTGGATTTCAGAATTTCTTTGCTAACTGGCAGAGCCTTAGATTGGGCTACGGCATTGTGGTCACTGGATATTGCTGAACTGAATTCAGAACGGGCTTTCCTGTGGTTGTTCACTGAGGTATTCGATCATCCGTCCACAGGACGCAGCGTGGGAGACCAGCTTTGTGACATAAGGCAGGGGAAGCACTCTGCAGCTGACTATGCCATGGAATTTCGAACCCTGGCCACTGGCAGCAGTTGGAGTGACACGGCTCTACTCTCCGTGTATAGAAGGGGATTATCTAAGGAACTCCAGACAGAACTAGCCTGTAGGGGTGACCTGTCAAACCTTACCCAGTACATTTCTATGTCAATCTCCATTGACCATCTCCTCTCTGATTAGGCACACAGCAGGTCTCCTTGCCTAGCACCGGTACCTCCAATGTCACAGAGCTCAGTACAGGACCCTGAACCCATGCAACTAGGACATTCCCCGCTGTCACCAATGGAACGACAGAGATGCTCATCCAAGGACACCCAGGGTTATGCGCACATGACCCCACGAGGTATCATGGTCCAAGGGGGAACTAACCGCATGGAGCGATAACTGTCACAGGACATGTTTGAACATCCCCTGTCGGGCCACCTCCTTGGAAGAATGCCATCCTACTACACCAACCTACATACCAGATGTACAGTGCCTTGCGAAAGTATTCGGCCCCTTGAACTTTTCGACCTTTTGCCACATTTCAGGCTTCAAACATAAAGATATTAAACTGTAATTTTTTGTGAAGAATCAACAACAAGTGTGACACAATCATGAAGTGGAACGAAATGTATTGGATATTTCAAAATTATTCAGCCCCTCTAAGTTAATGCTTCCTCCTTGCAAAACAGCTCAAGCTCAGTGAGGTTGGATGGAGAGCGTTTGTGAACAGCAGTTTTCAGTTCTTTCCACAGATTCTTGATTGGATTCAGGTCTGGAATTTGACTTGGCCATTCTAACACCTGGATATGTTTATTTCTGAACCATTCCATTGTAGATTTTGCTTTATGTTTTGGATCATTGTCTTGTTGAAAGACAAATCTCCGTCCCAGTCTCAGGTCTTTTGCAGACTCCGTCTGTTTTTTTTCCAGAATGGTCCTGTATTTGGCTCCATCCATCTTCCCATCAATTTTAGCCATCTTCCCTGTCCCTGCTGAAGAGAAGCAGGCCCAAACCATGATGCTGCCACCACCATGTTTGACAGTGGGGATGGTGTGTTCAGGGTGATGAGCTGTGTGGCTTTTACGCCAAACATTACGTTTTGCATTGTTGCCATAAAGTTAGATTTTGGTTTCAACTGACCAGAGGACCTTCTTCCACATGTTTGGTGTGTCTCCCAGGTGGCTTGTTGCAAACTTTAAATTACACTTTTTATGGATATCTTTCAGAAATGGCTTTCTTCTTGCCACTCTTCCATAAAGGCCAGAATTTCGAGGTATTTTGCAGTGGTCTGATACTCCTTCCGTTTCAATATTATCGCTTGCACAGTGCTCCTTGGGATGTTTAAAGCTTGGGAAATCTTTCTGTATTCAAATTCAGCTTTGAACTTCTCTACAAAGTATCTCGGACCTGCCTGGTGTGTTCCTTGTTCTTCATGATGCTCTCTGTGCTTTCAACGGACCTCTGAGACTATCACAGAGCAGGTGCATTTATACGGAGACTTGATTACACACAGGTGGATTCTGTTTATCATCATCAGTCATTTAGGTCAACATTGGATCATTCAGAGATCCTCACTGAACTTCTGGAGAGAGTTTGCTGCACTGAAAGTAAAGGGGCTGAATAATTTTGCTCGCCCAATTTGTCTGTTTTTTATTTGTCAAAAAAGTTTGAAATATCCAATTAATTTCGTTCCACTTCTTGATTGTGTCCCACTTGTTGTTGTTTCTTCACAAAAAATTACAGTTTTATATCTTTATGATTGAAGCCTGAAATGTGGCAAAAGGTCGAAATGTTGAAGGGGGCCGAAAACTTTTGCAAGGCACTGTATATACAGAATACCACACAGTCTTCTCCAAAGAGAAGGCATCTGTCCTTCCTCCACACAGAAACTGGGACTGCGCAATCGACCTACTACCTGATGCAGTATACCCAAAGGGAATGATTTACCCCCTATCTCTGCTCGAAAAACAGGCCATGGCTACGTGAATCAAGGAATCATTGAAACAAGGCTTCATAAGGCCATCTACGTCTCCCACTGCCTCCAGGTTTTTCTTTGTTGGGAAAAAGGATGGGGGACACCGCCCCTGCATAGACAATCGTGGATTTTACGACATCACCGTTAAACATCGATACCCCCTGCCTTTGATCTCAGCAGTTTTGGAACAAGTGGGGAATGCATCTATTGATACGAAACTGGACCTCCATAGTGCGTACAATCTCATTCGGATACTACAAGGTGATGAATGGAAAACCGTGTTCATTACGCACAATGGACATTATGAATACAAGGTCATGCCATTTGGACTCACCAATGCGCCAGCCGTATTTCAACTATTCATGAATGCCATATTTCACAAGATGTTGGATCGGTTTGTAGTCGTGTATATAGATGATATTCTAATCTAATCCACCTCCTTGTCAGAACACATCAACCACGTCAAACAAGTCCTTCAACGTCTCCAAGACAATCACCTGTACGTCAAGGCGGAGAAAAGTGAATTCCATTGACCCACTGTCTCTTCTTTGGGATTCTACTGACACCTGGAGGGGTGCGCATATATAAAGGAAAAATAGACGCTGTGCGTAATTGGCCTCTACCATGTACTGGGAAAGACCTCCAGTGCTTTCTGGGTTTTGCTAATTATTATTGACAATTCATTCATAACTTTAGCTCCATAGCAGCCCCCTACACTCATTGTCACACCTCAGAGCACCTGCCTTTACCTGGACTAAGGAGAACCTGACTGCCTTTCACACGCTCATAACACGCTTTACCACTGCACCTGTTCTGGTACAGCCTAACCCAGATCTTCACGGTGGAGGTGGATGCCTCTGAAGTAGGTGTGGGGGCTGTCTTGTCACAACGCTCGGGAGAAGACTCCAAGCTACATCCCTGCGCCTTTTTTTCACTTTTTTTTCCTTGGCTTGAGGGAGCTCGACACCCTTTCACGGTCCTTACGACCATAGAAATTTGGAAAACTTGAAGAATGCAAAAAAAAAGACTAAACGCACACCAAGCTAGATGGTCGCTCTTCTTTAACCGCTTCAACTTCTCTGTCTCTTACATTCCAGGGGAAAAGAATGCCAAAGCTTACTCCCTCTCTCGCCAGTTCGACCCTTCATCCAAACTGGAGTTTCCCGAACCCATCCTGCCACCTACCAATCAATGGGACCTATATAACCTCATTCATGATGCCCTGATTTTAGAGCCTGCCGCTCCGAAAACCCCCGATGGGAAAACCTTTGTACCAGCCAGCTTCCGACCCCAGCTTCTACTCTGGTGCCACACCTCCCTCAGTACAGGACACCCTGGCATTACGCGAACCTTGCAACTTCTATCCCAGAAATATTGGTGGGCATCAATGAAAGAGAATGTTCTTGATTATGTTGTGTCTTGTCCCACCTGCGCTACATCGAAAACCCTTCTTCAACTCCCAGCTGGTAAGCTGCTACCTCTACCTGTACCAAACCAGCCCTGGTCGCATGTGGCCATGGACTTTGTGACTGATCTGCTACTATCTAATGGCTACACCACTATTCCAATGGTTATCGATCGATTTTCAAAAATGTGTCGACTAGTTCCTCTACCAGCCTGTGCTTTTCTGATCTCCCGTGTATCGACCGGTGCCTGTCCTAAAGTCCCCGAATGTGTACCGAACACTCGCCCGCCTTGACTACCATGCCTGCCTCACAATCCTTCTGCCTGTTCCTTCTGACCACTCTCTGCTTACGCCCATTACGGATTTTTAAAGATAAATGAAATATATTTATTGTGATCAACTGTCTGGGAGTCTGATACGTTACAGTAATACTGTGAATTTTTATATTGTCCCTGTATTAATACTGTGTTCAATAAAAACATGTGTGTATAAAAATCTATATATATGTGTAATGAAGGAACCAGGACAAGGTCTCCACAATAATTATACTGTTTATTTATGTAAGTATTCTGAGTAATAATGTCGAATGCAGGGAGGTCCAAGTTCAGGCAGGGTTTGGTACACAAGGCATGTAGTAAGAGCAGGCAGGGTTTGGTACGCAAGGCAGGTAGTCAGAGCAGGCGGGGTTTGGTACGCAAGGCAGGTAGTCAGAGCAGGCAGGGTTTGGTACACTGGAGAAAATCGAAGGCTAAGGTACACAGGGATAATCAAAGAACGGAGTTAAAGGTATAGGGAAACAAGGTCAGACCAGGAGTAAAGATATGAAAAAGTGCTCAGTATGTTGATCAAATCACAAACAATACCTCACAGTGAGTGATTCAAACAGCCTGGTATAAATACCTACAGGAGTAGACACAGGTGAGTAGACACAGGTGAGTAGACACAGGTGAGTAGACACAGGTGAGTAGACACAGGTGAGTAGACACAGGTGAGTAGACACAGGTGAGTAGACACAGGTGTTAGTATTCAGCTGATTGGGACCGGGACAGAGGAATGCGTTCACAGTGGTTGTGTTCCTGATCGTTACTGGTGAGTGAGGGTGCATTCTGGAGAAATGAGGAACTGCAACTCGGCACCGTCACAATATATATATATAGAGGCTATGTCCAGGCCCATCTGAAGTTTGCCAATGAAAATCTGGATGATCCAGAGGAGGAATGGGAGAAGATCATGTGGTCTGATGAGACAAAAGTAGAGCTTTATGGTCTAAACTTCACTCGCCGTGTTTGGAGGAAGAAGGATGAGTACAACCCCAAGAACACCATCCCAAACGTGAAGCATGGAAATGGAAATGGAAACATCATTCTTTGGGGATGCTTTTCTGCAAAAGGGACAGGACGACTGCACCGTATTGAGGGAAAGATGGATGGGGCCATGTATTTCAAGTAAGAGCGTTGGAGATGGGTCGTGGTTGGGTCTTCCAGCATGACAAGGAAGAAGGACACTAAGGGCACTAAGAAGTGGCTTCGTAAGAAGCATCATAAGGTGGCCTAGCCAGTCTCCAGACCTGAACTCAATAGAAAATCTTTTGGAGGGAGCTGAAAGTCTGTATTACCCAGTGATAGCCCCGAAACCTGAAGGATCTAGAGAAAGTTTGTATGGAGGAGTGGGCCAAAATCCCTGCTGCAGTGTGTGAAAACCTTGTGAAGAACTACAGGAAACATATGATCTCTGTAATTGCAAACAAAGGTTTCTGTACCAAATATTGTGTTCTGCTTTTATGATGTATCAAATACTTATGTCATGCAATAAAAGGCAAATTCATTATTAAAAAATCATACAATGTGATTTTCAGGATTTTTGTTTTGGATTCAGTCTCTCACAGTTGAAGTGTACCTATGATAAAAATTACAGACTTCTACATGCTTTGTAAGTAGGAAAACCAACAAAATCGGCAGTGTATCAAATACTTGTTCTCCCCACTGTATATATACACAGGAAGCCTACAGCTTGTGGAAGGCAAGATGGATTTATTAAAGTATCAGGAAATCCGAGGAGAAAACGTCATGCCGTCTGTGAGGAAGCTGAAGCTTGGACGTCATTGGACCTTCTAACAGGACAATGATCTCAAGCATACCTCAAATTCCACCAAGTCTTAGTTGAAGATGTCTGGGAAGATTCTACAGTGGCCATCACAGTCACCTGACTTAAAACCCATAAAAAATCTCTGGTGGGATTTGAAGAAGGCAGCTGCAGCACGCAAACCCAAGAATATTACTCATTGCTCATGAGGAATGGGCTAAGCTTCCTCAGAAACACTGAGGCTGGTGGCTGGCTATGCAGCTCATTTTGCAGCAGGTCATAACAGCAATAGGGTGCTCTACTAAGTATCAAAAATGCTTGCCTGAAGGGGTTAAATCATTTTAAGACTGGAGAAGGCATTTTCAGTTGCAGTTGCAGTTGGATTTAGGAAACCACTTGACGCATTCGTTGTATTGCACAATTTAAATAGCTTTTGTTTGATTTGTTAATTGCAAACAGCTGACAGTCTGAACATTTTGACAATAAACCTGATTTGCAATGGGGTTGAATCATTTTGATTACAACTGTATATACACCAGCTTTAGACGTTGTTCAATATCAATTCATATATATGTAATATTTTATGAAAGGAAAGCAGCATTTATTAAACTGATCATTATCTAACAGCTTTATTTAAAAGCTTCCCTTAGGAGTAAAATATGTCCTTCCTGCAAATGTAAAATTTATCAGCTGGTCGGAAAGCTTTAGAGTAATTACAAATATATTTTCATACCATGGAGTAAACCACATTACAACACCATGGTGACAACATCATTACAACACCATTGTGACAACATCATTACAACACCATGGTGACAACATTATTACAACACCATGGTGACAACATCATTACAACACAATGATGACAACATTATTATAACAGAATGGTGACAACACCATATCAACACTATTACAACACACCATGGTGACAACACCATTACAACACCATAGTGACATCACCATTACAACGCTATAGATACAACACCTTTACATCACTGTGGTGACAACATTTTTATAACGTAATGGTGACAACACCGTAACAACACTATTACAACACACCATGGTTACAACACCATTATATCAACATGGATACAACACCATTACAACATCATAGTGACAACACCATTAAAACACCATGGTTACAACACCATTATATCAACATGTTTACAACACCATTAAAACACCATGGTTACAACACCATTATATCAACATGTTTACAACACCATTACAACACCATGGTGACAACTCCATTACAACACCATGGTTAGAATACCATTACAACACCATGGTTACAATACCATTGCAACACCATGGTTACAACACCATTACATCACCATGGTTACAAAACCATTGCAACACCATGGTGACAAAACCATTACATCACCATGGTTACAACACCATTGCAACACCATGGTGACAACACCATTACATTACCATGGTTACAACACCATTGCAACACCATGGTGACAGGGAAACTCTTGGTAATATGGGAAGTTGTGCAAAGAAATCCCATCAAACTTTCCTGGATGTGTTCAAGTTGAAAGATATTATATAATATTTAATTCCAAAATGATGTTCCTGCACAAATCATCAAGGTCAGTGAAAGAAACTGTCTGGGAGTTTTGAAATTAACATTTTTACCTGGATGTGTAATATGATGCTTATATGTCAGACAAGTTCTGCCATAAAATGTTTGGGTGTTTTTGGTGACATGGGGCACAAATCACAACATTGAGAAACAAATACGTTTTTGGCACACTTTTGACACAACTTTCAATGACCCTTTTTAGCACCAGTTGCCAAATTTGTGGACTGCATTTTTAAGAGTAAGCACTGAAAACCAATAATTGTTGCATGGCAGTAATGTAACGAGGATGATGATGTTTTCTCTTCTTCCTTCAGGGAACTCACCCAGCTACGGGAGCTCTACCTCTCCCACAACCACATCGAGTCCCTCTCCTCTGGGGCCCTGCGCCACCTGAGCCCTGAGCTTCGCCTTCTGGACCTCAGCCACAACCAGCTAAGCCAGGCCAGCAGGCACGAGTTCGGCTTCACGCGCGCCAAGATGCGCCTCTACCACAACCCCTGGCACTGCGACTGTGCCCTCCAGGAGCTAGTGGGAACCTTAAACCTAGAGCCAGAGACAGTCAACGGGATCGTTTGCGAAAGTTCTGCCAGAGGAACTGGGGAAGGAAGTCGCTGGGATGACCCGGGAGGGGTTGGGGAGCACGCCGGTCAAGCCCTGGTCAAGCTGCTCGATGCCGGGGTGAACTTCTGCAGTCTCCAGAAGAAGACAACGGACGTGGCCATGCTGGTTACCATGTTCATCTGGTTCTTCATGGTGATCGTCTACGTGGTCTACTACGTGAGACAGAACCAGGCCGAGACCAGAAGACACCTGGAGTACTTGAAGAGTTTGCCCAGTCCCAGGAAAACCCAGACAGAGCCGGACACCTTGAGCACTGGCTTTTGAATTATTTAATTATTGTCTTTTTTATTTCAACTGCATTGTTTTCCCGCTTCGACTGAGCTGTTTCTAAAGAGTTCCAGGGAGTAGAAGATTAGCAAAGCCATTGTTCTCCACACTGGTCTATGTGTGAATGTAAGGTCACATTCACCTAACCACTTTATCTTTACAGGTGTCGTATGGGCCTGAGGGAGTTGCTAGAGCTCAATGACACCAGATAATCCCTGCTGATTATGCCTCCCACTCTTTGGGTCAATATCAGGCTATTTCCATCACCGTCAGGACCAGCCGCTCCTCTGCAAGCGGCACAGTCACAAATCGAAACTAGATCTAATAACACACTCATTTGAATGCTATGCCATGTAGGAACCTTGCCTGTTTAAACAAAATATTTTGTTACAGTGGCATGTGTACTGTAGGCGATAATGTCTCAATGCCAATAAGGACTTCAACAAATTAACTTTCAAAAGTGGTTCTGTTGATACAGTTTCAATAGTTCTGTGAAAGTACAAATACAATTTTCTCCTTCAATTTACATATTTCTAACGGTTTGTTTTGCGGCTAACCAATAAATCTGGCTTGAAATGTTCTTAAAGTTCTAAATTGTCCTTTCCATAGCATTGTTCTTTTTTACCCTAAATAGTTTCCAATCCTTAAACTGTATTTTTATAGATTTTTTTACAAATATGTTTTGTACGTGTAGAAACCATACTCTTTATTTTTACCTGGGAATCTAAAGCCTAGAAGTGAGTCTGCTAGCAAGTCTGTGACAAGAAGCTGGATGACCTAAAACCTAACTTCATACTCTCACCACCATCAAAACTGGTGGCTTTTCTCATTCATTTTGCTCTCATTAATGCTAACGTTTAACTGACCTTGGCTTCTTTTGTTAGAACGGATAAGACATTGGAGGCCTAATCAGTTTGATGTGTGTACTTTGAAGGTTAATCTGCTGTGTTAAACACACAGCACTCCAATCCAGTCCAATCTAAAGTGTACAATCTACTCAGATCATTGCACGTCACTCTACAAGGTCACTGAGTCCAAAATAGCCAGTGGTCTTCTGAGAATCCTCGATAGCCACTATATTGATTCCTTAACGCTGGTCTAAATTCGCTCTAGGCTCCAAGAGGTTTGGGCTGAGTCTGTTTTCTTCGACAAAGTAGCACACCGTGTTTGGAAAAAAAATCAAAAAGCAGCAGAGCATCCAGAGCATGACGCCATGATGATCAGCTGAAAGATTTAATTAAGTCATGATTTAGAAAATTATTCATTATTAACATTACGTTTGTTACTAATGATCAGAGGAATGAAATGTCTTCAAGTACAGTTTGTTTGTTTTTGTGAAATCTAATCAATCTTCTCTTTTGGTTTCAGCTACATTTTCTGACAGTGTTTTAAAGTATAGTTTTTTTCCTCCTAGGCGTTCTATTGTTAATGAAGTGAGTTTAAGATTGTTTTCAGCCTCTTCCGGTACCCTATCATTGTTGAACAAACCCAAGTACATGTTCAGCAGCCTAACATTGATTTGTTTTTATCTGTAATGTTGTCAAAATGTCAAGATGTTGCTGTGTTCAGTTTGGCTCAAACATTGAGCAACAATACATATTTGTAAAACTCTTATATTTAGTATAACTGTATGTGTATCAGAGAACTACTGTACCCTAGTGTAGGTTGTTCTGTTTATTGTCAAGACTACCTGCATTAAAAAACCTGTGTTTGACAACAAGTATGTAACAAATGACCAAACCCGTCTGAGAATGACCTCCCTGTTTATTTGGTATTGGGACAGATGGTTTTGCTGAGTGCACAAATGCAGATATTCAGATTAGTCAGATGACTATCCTTCTATTCCAGCACACAGTGTCATCTCACGTGAATAAGTTCACCTTTAGCTCAAGCTATTGCTATAAATGCTAATCACAGCACCAAAACACATGTGATGTTATGCTATTTATTTTCCCTCTCAACATCATTGTGTGATTCTAACTTTAATTGACATGCCATTTTAGTAGTAAGCAATTTCCCTTTAAATTGTCCCTGTATTTTAATTGATAGAACTGTGTAATTAACTGTCGTGTCACTGTTTAGGGTCATAGGCTGCAATGAATGTAGAGCTCAACCTGTTAGCCAAACACACAAGAACCAAGCAGGTCTCTGTTTGTGTCATTTTTACGTTTTTATTTGTGATGTAGTTTGTCCTGTTGATTTGTTTTCTCTCCTGTTGCTCTTAATGTCAATTATTATTCTAACAAAGATTACAGAAATTATTTGGAAACCAATACATTAAAAATATTAAATTAACTTTAAATCAAAGTTTTGGAAAAAACAAAATAAAACAAACGTGGCTCTGTTTTTTTAAAGATATGCTTCTACCTTTTATTGCTACAGTGAAAGGTGAAAAGCCAGGAAAGAAAATGAAACAAAAAGCACAGGATGATATTATGAGTTCATACAGTTACTAATGTCTGGCAATGTTTGCCACTACTACTCTAACATGCTTAAAAACAATCTGAAAATATTGAAAAACTATTTTACATTGACAAAGTAGAACATGATACTTCCACATCCTCAAAATATTGCCTGCTCTCTCCAAAACATTAAACAAAATGAAAATTGTGGCCCACTGTTTTTAAGTTTCCACACGCTCATCTGGTGTGTCTTACTACATCCTCCGTCTCGATATGCATTCAGCCTAAACACAGACTATCACAAACACCACAGCAGGCCACACACTGGGTGCATTGTCTAGATTTGGTTTGGGAATGTGATAACAACAGGAAAACAAAGGTAAAACATTTACAGGGCAGAGAAGAAAATCCAAATATATTATGCACAGTTCACTGTAGCACCATGGTAACTAAAAATAAAATAAAAGACTACAGTTTGTTACTTGTTTTTTCTTTTATTTCCAATTTACATTAATCAAATCTGTAAAAAAAAACAAAATCATGATCATATTTAATAATAATAATGTGATTATTATTAACAATAATACTATTATTATTATTATTATCAATAATAAAAAATATACACACCCTCACAAATGAACGCACACTCTGCCTCTGTGATAGGCTGGTTTAGAGTGATGGATTGTCTAGTAGGGTCATCACTCCTCTGTGAGAGGTGTGGCCTGTTCATGACAGAGCAATGGCACTTCCTCCCTGGGCAGAGGGCACTTCCTGTGTGAGGGGACAGTCGGGGCTTATGGAAGAATTAAAGTTGATTAGCCCAAAGGCACCTTCTGTTAGCGTTCTCACAACATGTGCTCGCGCAAGGTGTTTTAAATTGCCAAAGCTGCTTTTGTACACTTGGATTCAGGGTTTACAGGTCATTACTTGATGTTTTAGCGTGAGGTAGCTTAAAATATTATGATTAAATCAAAATAAAACAAATATAAAATAATAAACAAACATGTTTAAAGCTGGGATTGACTCCAAATTGAAAATGTCACTTTAAAAAAATGGACACGGTTTCTGCTTGTTGAGGAGGAATGGGGCAACATTAACCACACTGAAAAATGATTTCAACGTGAAATGTGCTCTCTGAAAACAGTATATATATGTATACACACATACACATATATATACACATTATATACACTAATATAGCAGTATCTGGATGTTAAAAAATACTTGTTTTACAACAATAGCACCATTTGACTTTATTATAATACACAGTAACGTTCTGATACAAGCTGGTTGGTGGGGAATTAGGAAAACCTGCACTCATTAAATTGATTGATTTTTGGTTTTGATTACATGTCATGTTTGGGGGGAGGGGTAAGAGTAGGTGTGGCATAGGAGACAAAAACAGGCGATTGGGGAGGCAGGGGAACTGAGATAATGTATGCTGTTGTGGGTGGGACCGTTTACACACGGTCCTTATACACCAGGGACCCACACCTAAACAATAAATAAATAACACCAACACTACTCTGTACGTTTCATGCTCTGGTCGGCTTCTCCTCTCCCCTTGTGCCTTCTGGTTGCTGGGGAGGTTCTCCCAGGGTGTGGTGGGTGTTGAGGAGATGGGGGTGTTTGGGGTGACTCCATGTTTGAAGGGTCTACAGGAGGCAGGTAGGAAGGTGATGAAATCACAGATGAATATTGCCGGTGTCATTCAGTGCAGACATCCTAGGAGTACGACTTAGTTGGAAGAATCACTTTTTACTAAAAGTCCCGTTTTTTTTTTAAAGTGTCTTGATCTTTTTCTCTTTCATTCATTCTTTTTGGCTAGAAGTGTTTAGGTTCGTTTTTTTACGCTGCTTTTTCTTCCTTCTCATCCCGCTTTGTTTACAAGAAGCAGACTGCGCCGATGTCGACTCCAAACTCCTGGTCCGCTCCTCCGATGTCCATGGGTGCTACATCGACGATGGGCAGACGGCTGGTCTTCTGAGACCTGTACTCAATCACCGTCTTGCCCCAGGTTCCTGCGTGTTTCTGAGGACAGAGAGTGACACACAAACAGTTTAAGGAAAACAACTTTCTTGTAGTATTCCTCAGTGCATGTTTAACTCAACATTTAATCATTTTTATGTGGAGCTATGCCAGGCAATTCAAATAACTGGTGTCACAATTTTGAATATGGCATATTTGGCTTGCCACAACAAATGAGATGAGGGCGTTTACATGTCACGTCAGATCTTCTCAAAGTCAGAAGTCGTAGTCATATGACAGGAAATGTTTGACAGTTTCATATCAAGTGACCCCGCATTGGGTCCCGACCCCTAGTTTGGGAACTGCTGTGCTAGGCCATGAAGAAGACACAGTGGATGGATGTGCCTGTTCTCCTCCAGGGTTCAATGGCTCTATCCAATCAATAGTCCTGCCATTCCACCCCATATCCTGTTCAAGTGAAGGTCCTCTTAGTTTCGCTTCACAGTAACTCAGCATACGTTGTCTCAAACTGACTTTATCTTTACACACCGCTCAATCTCAAACCGCTTTAGCAATACAGATAACAACTTCTCAACATTTGCCTGTGCGTCTGCCCGTTTGCGTGTGTTTGTGTCGGCATGCGCGTGCGTGCGTTTTTTCCTCCTACCGTGCAGCCGTCCTCCAAGACGCTGTAGGTGAAGCGGCTGTTGCCTTCGGCTCTGATCTCCACCTCGTTGGAGCCCTGGAGCAGCAGGGCCTTCTTCAGGTTGCCGGTGGAGGCGTCCATGTAGGCCACGCTGTTCTTGCAGTGGTAGGTGAGGCTCTGGCTGGCCTCCGTCGACAGCAGCCTCAGGAAGGTCATCTGGATGCTTGCCGTGTTGACGGCTAAGCTTTCATCGCCATAGCTGAACTGCAGGGGTCAGAAGCAATTCCATTTTGTATGATTATAAGGTGTCAACTGATTCATGAAACACCAGCAGGTAAGATCTGTTGTCGTTGTTCTGAATGATGTCTGCTTAAAACTCGACAAACAAAATGAAATTCAACTTCTCCTGACCGGAGGCGACAATTCAGACGATATACGGAGATTAAATCTGATCCTTTGTTTAGATATACTGTCAGCTTTTGTGCAGACATTTAGGCTGGAATTCATTCAAAACCACCATAGCAATTTAATAATTAATAAAATAATTAATATTAATAAGATTAAAGCCTGTGAAAGGGGCTCACCCTGTTATTCGTTTTACAATTTCCAAACCCAGTTGTTGTGGTAATTTGACCTAAGAAAGGGCTAGTGTGTAAATACTGCAGTGTGGTTTTGATTGAATCCAGCACTTAATCTGAGATTTAGAGGGATTTATGATGGCTGGCACGATAAAGAATCATGACTCACGGTGAACCCTCCTTTCATGCTCTCGCCAAACCAGACGTGCTTGGTAGCCTTGCTCTTGCTGGTCCACCAGTTCTTTCTGGGGACGTTGGCGGGTTTGGCGTGGACGCATGACTCGCCAGTGTCCATGTTGCAGTACACCTTGATGGCGTCGATGGTGCAGCCTTGGTTGGGGTCGATCCAGTACTCTCCTGAAGAAAGACGGAAAAGGACACAAGGGTCAGGTTCAATAGTTTCCACTGAGAAAAATCATTACAACAAAGTATTTTCAACATCTTTTCAATGTCTTTTCAACCAGGAAGGTAACTTTTCAAACAGAAATGTCTTTTTTTCCCCCCATTTTCTTCACCTCCCAATTCCCACCATCCCTGCCTTGTCAGCAGCATCGCAAGTCCTTGGACAGATCTGTGGGATGGCGAATGGTGCACACATTTTTCATCCAACCACATGTCGCCCAGCCGCCGATTCTTTTCACACTGCTCATCCAACACGGAAGCCTTTAGTTAGATCATGCATTGGATGATTACGTTCACCAAATATACTTCCACAATTTAATTTACAGGTGCCAAATCTGAACACAAGGAGTCGCTGGAGAGCGACATGGCAGGATAGATAATCTGATTTACCTAATCCCGATCCCGGGCAGCGCTACGCCAATTTGCGCTACCTCATGCAGGAGGTCCGGGGAAAGTCAGAGAACCCATAGTCAGGTTCAAACCACTGACTATCATGACGTAGACTGTCCTGCAATGCAGTGATTTAGCCCACTATACCCTGACCCCAGAAATATGCATTTTCAACCAGAAAGAAGTCTTTCAAACGTCCAGATCTTCTGAAATGGTTTTTATATTCTAGTCACCAGGTGTTACTTGAGGATCCAGAGTTTTTCTTGTTGCTCATGTTAACCTCCCCTCCCACGCTCTCCCTTACCGCTCTTCCAGTCGGGGTGGCACAGCTTCAGGTCTCTGCATGTACGTGCAGGGTTCTTCTTGGAGCCCTCGGGGGAGCGGATGTTCTCGATCTGGTTGTTGAGGGACTTCAGGGTGGCGTCCACTTCGGCGTCATGCGTCCTCAGACCTCCGGATGCCTGGTCAGCCCTCATATACCTCAGGGGGTCGGGGGACTTCTCTAGCTGGGTCATACCAGCGAAGGCGGACATGTCGATGCCAGGGCCGGGAGGACCCGGAGGGCCAGGTGGTCCGGAGTTTCCAGGGGGGCCCTGAGACGGATTGAAAAATAAACACAGTTGGACGGCTGTTCAGAACCAGGACTAGTCTGTGAGGTACGTTTCATTTTTTTTGCTAGCAAGGCAGAACCATGGTTACCACACAAATTACAGATTTATAATATCAAAGCACAGCGGTTAGCCAGGGTTTAGGGGGAGAATGGCTGCAATAATGACTAACTGATACTAACTGAGACTAACTGATCTCTTGAACCATAGCAACAAGGTCACACACTGGCAAACAGTGTTGGGTTGCCATGACAACCAACATTAATAGAGGGATGGATTGGTAGAGATAATTGTACTGACGGCAGGACCGGTCTCTCCAGAGCGTCCACGGGGTCCAGGTGGTCCGATGGGGCCGGGCATACCGTTGGAACCATCCTTTCCAGAGGGTCCAACGGGTCCGGGAGGTCCCTAAAAAGAAAAAAATATTAGATTTGTTCCGTCCAAACCGCCTTCATCTTGAAGTACATTTATACAAACCTAAAATATGACTTTGAAGGTGCTGCCGGCAATTAACAATATATAATGATATTGAACTGTAATTTAGGCTACTGATGTCTCAACTAAAAGACGGCATCCTACAAAGAGCAATTGTCCCCTTCACTACCCTTATGCATTGTGATTCCAAATAACACCCAAGGGAAAAGTGATCAGACAGGTGTGTTATGGGATGCAGACAGGTGTGTTGTGGGAAGCAGACAGGTGTGTTGTGGGGGCAGACAGGTGTGTTGTGGGGGCAGACAGGTGTGTTGTGGGGG
>JACXGM010020062.1:0-18031 GCA_016801145.1 Umbra pygmaea | reverse complement strand
ACCTTGCATAAATATGGGCGTGTTATGTAAATTACGATGGTTTTCAACCGTCTGATTTATCAACAGCCGCTAATTCGTACGCTGGAATTGGAGTGATACGAAAGTTTTGTAAATCACACGTGGGTCTCGTCGTAAGATGATTTCTGCGCTCAAATCTACACTGGTTTCTACGCACGTTTGATAAATGAGGGCCATTGTCTTTAATCTGTAGGTGTATTCAGACATTAATTCTAGGGAGGTCATGTTTTCCCCTCGGTTAATCTCGAGGCAAAAGTACCATCAATTTGCAGATCTATATTATGGGGATCCAGCAATCAAAGCTTTATGTAATGTAGGTTTTGTGTATGTTTCAACACATGAAATTAATTTGGCAGAAAATAAGGTGACAGGAAAAGCCTAACAAACATGCAGATGTAGATGACCAATGACAATATACTGTACTTCATGCCTTTGGTATGACTGTATGATGTTATATTTCCCAAGGAATTAGTTTTATCATCTTTTTTGCTGGTGAAAATCATACTCACCATTCAGGGAACTCAGATCGAGCAACAATACAGCATTAGCAGTACAGTTAGATACAGTATCATGAAATTATTATTATTGAGCATTGAAAAGTGGAAATTAGATATTAACATAAATCATTTTACATCTATTTTAGAAAGATATTCATAAATATGTTTTATCTGCATTTCATCTTATATTTTTCTGCGTGAAAAACAGAATCCTGCATTGGCAGGACACATGCTGCCCCTATAATGGTTAATACGACTATCCACAAAGGCAGCAAAGCTCACCATTGTTTAGGCCCCCGTGTTACACATGCCATTTGTGCCTTTACTTTGTCATTGGACAAAAGCCCTAATGTCAGTTGTCTAGTCTGCACAGTGTAGGGCAAGGGGTGACAACACTAGTGGGATAGCCTGTCACTAATCTAGACAGAGCTGCAGGACACTCCTCCGACCCCTAGAGGGCCCGGTCAAAACACTTAACTTCCTCTCAACTTGTCAAAGTTCTGCCCCAAAGTTCTGGCTTTTCCTGGAGGTCTCTTGCTGAGCTACTTAAGAAACACTAATCCAAAACAAAGGGTGGATTTTCGCACTTGAGAGATCTTTCGGACACTTTCAATTTCAGAACAAAAAAGTCACGGTTAAAAAGTACCAGTACAACAGGAAATTAGCCTATTTTCTTCCCATAAGGTAATCCCAAATTAATTGTCAGACTTGGCAGCGCTGCCTTTCCTGCCTCTCTCCCTCTACGGTCTAATTAATTGTCTTTGTTAGCCTCCGTTGTTGAGGCTGTGAATTAAATCTCATCTTCAGTCATGCGTGTCTTCACTACTGGGAGACCAGCAATCCACATCATAGACAAATAAGGAACGTCTTACTAATACAGTACTAATCTTTATGATGATTTTAAGTCCTAATAAAGGATGGGGGGGATTGGAGGGTTGACCATAGGCTTCATTTCCAGCTGGGTGCTGTCATGTGCAGAGATGCCCACTGCAGTGAATGGAGATTTAGAGAACAAGTAGATGAGGGGACAGGCTCTTTCTAATTTCCGGCAACACAGGGAATAATGGCCCAGAGCCAAAATGCTTTCTCATTGTACGATATACGCACACACACATCCACACACACTCAAGATGCATTCATGCCATGTTTACTTTGTGCCTCAAAACATGGTTACATGGTAGGTGTGACGCGAGGCGAGACAATCACTGTGGTCCCCCTGATGACTGACCATCATTTGGCATTGTATATATATCAACCTGATCTCACAGAATTGCGTGAAATGAACACGGCCCCAAAATATGTGGCAGATTAATGGAAAATTCCGTGATGGGCCCACGGAATTAAGGCTGTAGTGGGGTGTGCCTCAATGTGGGTGGAGTCAAACGTTTATGCAGTGTAACCTTACCATCTCCTAATCCTAAAATTAACCATTACAACATGTGCTGGTACCACTTAATATAATGTCTTCCCTTCTCCTAATCCTAACCTTAAACATTAAAACACATGTGCTAGTACCACTTAATATAATGTCTTTCCTTTTCCTAATCCTAACCTTAAACATTACAACACATGTGCTGGTACCACTTAATATTATGCCTTCCCTTCTCCTAATCCTAACCTTAACCATTTCAACACATGCTGGTACCACTTAATATAATGCATCACTTCCATGCGAATTCTTTCACAGAATTCTGTGACATGTTGATATACAGTATATATATATATTTTTTTGCATAACCTAATTTCCTGCAATCCTACATATTCTGCCATGGATCTGAGAAAATAGATTTTTGTTTGAATAATAAGTTGAATAATTTTCCAAAGAAAATGCAGTCTTCTTTTACTAAAATGCAATAAATCAATTATGCTAATTATCTTTCTCTACCGAATCTCTATTTAAAGTTGCAATCAAAACTAGACAGCTTACATTTTTCGAATGTGATCAAGAGAAAGATGAATGGTCACAAGCTATTAAAGTAAGTTGAGTAGCTGGAAATAAAGTCACCCAAGATCAATGTGAAAGACTGATGGAGAGCATGCCAAGATGCATGAATTATATTTATATCACCAAAAACCTTCATAATTTTGTCCAAAGCTGTATTTATACAGTAATTACAAACCAGCTATAATTTATGAGACAGTATACCACAGGTATATACTTCATCACATCACATTGTACTGCTCCAATTGTTTCGGTAACCGGGTTATAAGTGCAATAAGGCATCTTGGTGATATATTGCCAATATACAATGGCTAAGGGCTATAGTAGGATAGTAGGATATTTCAGAACTTCTGGTGAGGAGTTCAAACTCCATTCGTATAATCTGACTGGCAATAGATTGTCCTTGAATTACATGAATAATGCTTTCAGCACACTAAATAACAAAGGGGACAATCATTCTGCATGTGGAAATTAATAGCTAATAAACAGCAATTAAAAATAATAGTGGACCAATCAATTACAAATTCACAAGTGCACTGCAGGGGACTAGGATGCACTGGAATGGAATTAATATTGTTCAAATTGAAGGTGCTGATAAAGAAAACAGAAAAGAGTAAGTGATAATCTCACCTCTAAAATAGTCCTTATATATCTCCCATAGGAGCAAAGGAGAGATTGAGCCTCTCTGATTAGAAAAAAGGATGTTATCAGTGTTATTTATAAAGCCATAGAAGTCTGCATCAGTTAAAAGAATCAGTTAAAAGGGAATTGAATCTCGAGCATGGAGGGGTAAGGTGTTGGATTGAAATAGTTATGTCAAGATGAAGGGGGCCGTGATATGATTTAACAATTGGTAAACACTCAGAGGACATAACATTCGGTAGCAGAAAGTTATAAAAAATGTCAATACGGGAGAAAGAGTGATGTACATTTGACATGCTAGAGGGAGACATAGTTCTGTGGCTTGAGTGGTTCATATTCGGATCAATAACGCAGTACAGGTCTCCTACAAATATAAGACAGTTAGTGAGCAAAGGGATTTTCTCCAACAACCTATTGGCAAAATCCACATAATCAAAATTAAGAGCATAGACATAAGCGGATGAAAATGGATGGATGGATAATGTTAGTAGCTGAAATATATTTTTTTACTAACCAGATATGCAACCATTCTGTTGAGAATAGAAAGGCCTGTCTAAAGCTATAATTTTGTAGCCTTTAATGTGTAAATGGGTCTCTTGTAGAATACTACATCTGCTTTTTCAAATGCGAGAAATCCCGGGACCTCTTGTTGTGGTTATTTAAGGACTGGACATTCCCATACCTGTATGTAATAGGGGTATCACCTGCTCAGCCGTCCCCAACTTTAGATTTATTTTTAGCCATCATATTAATTGTTAGCCATCAAAAATATTGAGGGGAATCTTTTTCCAGAGAAAGGACAAGCATTTTATCAGCATTAGCCATACAAAATTAGACATAAAACTCTATGGCAAAACCATAGATTGTTTATATCACTGGATATAACATCTGTGATGTCACCCATTGGTTTGTGAAGATCTGATTTGGGTCATCAAATTTGCCTTTACGGGCGCAGACATCTTGGCAGATGTGACGATCATTATATATTGCAGAAGGCTTAAATCTAGCGATTGAGGACATATACTCATTATGAAAATGTTTACTGAGGTAATAATTAAGTGAGAAGTGTCTCTCATTCTTATAGACTATTACAGAAACCGAGCTCTTTTGCAACCAGACATATCGCCCCCAGCTGGAATTCAGATTGAATGCAGGTTTAAGGCACTTCCTCATTTGCGTCACTTTGCCAAACCGAATGCTCACCCTGTAGGCAAAACATACAGAACAGACAGAGAAAGGATACAAAGAAAAACAAAGAAAACAGAAATAAAGAAACACATACACATCAATAGTTGTTTTCATCTGGACGGCGAGAGCAGTCGTAATATCCAAAATTAAATCAGCTTGGAAGGCCTTCAAATGGGAGATGGGATGTCATTTCTGCCAGCGTAACTGGACAAGGTTCGGGGGGCAGCTGCAAGGCCAGAATCAGCACCATGGCACTCCGGGACAGTCGTATCAGAAGGGACTGCTGCAACAAGTCGTTTTCTTCTTGAAACGTGGGGAATTTGAAAAATAAAATGTGCAATGGATATAGAGTTTATAATGTATTTTTTTGTGATTCCCCCCCATTTTTCTTCCCTCCCAATTCCCACTAAACCTACCTTGTTGGCAGCTCTGAAGTTCCTTAACCAGCAGTGTTGGGTAAAATAGCTTGTACTGTTACGTTCCAGTTACTTGCTGAGTTCACATGTTTTGGGAAGTCCCTAATTAAGACAAAATGATCAGGTAAATGGAGTTCATATCTTACTGGTGACCATGATCAATATTTTCTTTACTCTTTCTATTTGTTTTATAGGTTACTTCTAAGATATGAACTCCATTTATCTGATCATTTTGTCTTACTTAGGGACTTCCCAAAACTTGTGAACTCAACATGTAACTGGAATGTAACTGAAAAGTAGCTTTACCCAACACTGTTACCCAGATGTGGGATGGTGAGGGGCGTGCACATGGTTCATTCAACCACATGTCGGTACCACCGATACTTTTTGACCTGCTCATCCAACACGGAAGCCTTTAGTCAGACCATGTACGGGATGATGACACTCACCAAGTCTACTTACATGATTGAATTTACAGACACCTGATCTGCACACAAGGAGTCACTGGAGAGCGACATGGCAAGGTAGATGGTTTGGCTTATCTACTCTAAATCCCAGGCAGCGCTATGCCAATTTGTGCCTCCTTGTTCTTGAGGTCCAAATGTTGTTGTTTTCTTACCATAATTAGCAGATTATCATGGATTAAACAGAACATTCTCAAATGGCATATATTTAATCTATGTTTTTGTTACTTTGTAGCAGTCACGATTCAGTGTTAGGAAGATTGTTTGTGTAAATGTTAGACAGTGATGATAACCGTGATAAACATAGCCGACTATCCAGTTATATTGACCAACTTCTGAGGTTTTCAAACTGTCAGTATTTTGAGAATTCAGGCTTTCATAGAAATTGCTTCCCAGAAGCAAATAGGTTTTAATCACACCGGATAACAGAGGTGGGATGTTGCAGGCTCCAATTTAGCCATCGACATTCAGCAACCAAAATAAAAAACTGACAAGAATCTACCCAAACAGACACTTTAATGGCCAATGTAAATCCACTATTATAGGGAAACATATCCAAGCATGCAGGCAACCTGTTCTGAACAGCAGACAGATAAAACTAGTGAATATAGAATTCAATAAACAAAATGTTCTTTATCAAGTTTTGCAGTTTGTCAGCTCTACAAACATTTTCCCAATATGAGAATCATATGAATAAATAAATAAATAAGATACTAATATGATATTTAAATCAGCTGATGAATATACATTTTAATATAATGGGGAAAATTGAGAGGTTAAGAGAGTAACTTCAAGGAGGAATATACATTTCAAAGGACACATTTAAACCTTTACAAAACAATTGCCTAATTGGCCTTTCCTCAACTTAATACTCCATCCTCATGGCTCCTTCTAAAAACGCATTGGATGAGAAAGCTAGAAGTCCCTCCCCTCTCACCTTTTCCACCAATAGGTTTTGAGGAGGTGATGAGGGTGCATTGAAGACAATTAGAATATGGTAATATGGACAACTTGTAAAATATTATACAGTATTTAAATTTTGTGGAGGGTTTTTGTGTATTACCAGGAAAGTTGTGTATTACCAGGAAAGTTGTGTATTACCAGGAAAGTCTTGTATTACCAGGAAAGTTGTGTATTACCAGGAAAGTTGTGTATTACCAGGAAAGTTTTTAAATGAAACAGGGTACAGGAAGACATGAACATTTCAGATGATTGTTGTTGTGGCGGTTGTCAATATGTCTTTAAGTACAATTGTGTGAAAAACAGATTGGTATTAGTCAGTGCTACTCGAAAGTTTGTGGAATATAATTTTCTCTGTGCACTGTACACCCTGTCTCCAGATTTTTCATTTATTACTATATTTATTAGTCACAGTATGCCAGTGTCAGCTTTTTGTTATTTTCATGGTATGACACTCAAAAAATGTTATAGTAGTATTTATGTAAAAACAAATACCTAATGTACATACATTTATGATGTAGAAATATCTCTAGTGTCCTGAAACACTAAACACGACCCTTAGTGACGCAAATACAGAAATTGAAGACAGCAGTCAAATTTCTGTGTTCCAATAGAAGGTCTGGATTATTGGAATACACTTTGCAAATGGATCCAAAATATGTTCTGGTAAATTACACTATCATTTTATTATTACAGGTGATATATTATGGCAATATTTTGACATTTCCATGCAAAAATTCTACATTATTTAATAATGAATAAACTAGACATTTACATCATTTAGCAGACACACTTATCCAGTGCAACTTACAGTAAGTACAGGGACATCACCCTGGAGCAACTTATGGGTGAAGTGCCTTGCTCAATGCAACACAACAACTTTGGCACAGTCGGGAATCAAACCGGAAACCTTCCAACTTACAGGTCTGACTCCCTAACCTCTGAGTCATCTGGCGCCCAGGAGAACTCAACAGACCCATAGTTGTATGAATGTCTATGACTGAATGTACATTTTAATGGACACTGAATTCGGCTCTAAACGCCTACCTGGCATTATGTAGAGGAACTACTTGGTCCAGACACAACATGGTATAGACTGTGGGGGCCACTCAGTTATTCAGCAGCCTCAGAATATGAAAAGAGTTTTGTACCATTATCTAACAGTAATACGCTTCTACTGCACTTAGGAAATGAGACACTGGAAAAATAGCCGTACCATTAATTCGATGGGTGTATAATACTGCAGTCATTATCTGTACAGTACAAAAAAACATGTCAAAAGCAGTAGAACACTGCTGCGTAATTACCTGTGAAGAATCGCTCTGAACTGTAGAACTGTAATGGGTAGCAAATATACTGAAAGAAATTCTACGTACTATAGAGCAGGAACACTCCCAGCAAACAATTAATTGACTAACCTCTAACCCCCTGTTGACGACAGACACACTGGTCTTCTAGCTGTAATATTGGCCCATTGCCATAGTGAAGGGAGCGGGGATGTGCCTACACATTCCAGAAGCGTAGGCAGAATAGGTTGTACTGTATGTGCTCTGAAAAGTCCACTGTCACACTGACATAAATTTCCATTACAACAAGTGTACTGTATGTTTCACATATCCCATGGCACATTAAAATGTAAATGTATTAGATGTGTCTCTGACCAAAAAATACGTTGGTCCACAATTATTCCAATCAATGAATATTAAAGTCAGTGAGAGTTTATATAGATAGGGTTTAAAAAGCATACATGGAATTAAATAGGTTTTGATATGCTAACATACAACTGTACGTTATATGTACGTACAACTCTACATTATATGAATAATATAAACATAAATCTACTCTGTTTTTCTGAAGCTAATCCGAGAGAAATAAAACAAGTGCTTATTTGGATATGCACACCCAAATGTGCATGCCAGTGGTCAAATTTCTTTAGTACCATGGTTGTGAATGGACTCTATAATTGCCTATGAAATCTACTGGCACAGAGTGACAGAATGACAGACCCTTGGCCACTATAGTGAATAATTCCATTGATAACAGAAGGGAATAATTGAACAAGACTCAATTTTCACCTTACACTTTTTTTGATTGACATACATAATGAAATGTGCAGGTGCTCAGCCATGGCAGAACCAAGCCCAAATTAACCTCTGAATAACCTTTCACCAGGGTAGCAACATATCTGCAAAGAAACCAGTTCATTTTATGGTATTACCTGGTCTTAGGGGGTACAGTGATATTTAACATATATTTGCTACCAGCTGCCTTGTTGTTTGTTTGGTGTTCTGTTCTCTCTCTCTGTCTCTAAAATGAGGAGTTGAGAACACAATGGTGCTTTAATATTACATAATTTCTGCATTCTGATCATAAATAAAGGCGAATACTGTCAGACAAAATAAACTACACTAAAGTTGTCAAAGGTTTTGGAGAAGTGATAAAGAATATGTTGACGTGTGTGTGGGCCACGTGAAGGAAGTTCCAGAGGAAAGCAAGGATCTTCAAAAATCAAAGAGAAAGAATGTTTACTTTTAAAACTTTTAACTGTTGTCCAACAAAGGAACATTGACATCAACCATTCTTCAGTGCTTAGATCATGCTAAGGTGATGCTAGACAGCATTATTGAGGAACTGGATATAAGGGATTTGGCTACTTTCAAGTGCCTGGGGGGCAGGTTTAAAAGCTGCGAAGTGAAACAGATCAGGGTAACCTGCACGTCTCGACGATTAGCCCAGATGAAAGAGAAACTAAATGGGAGGTGGTGTTTTGTTTGGTGTCGTAAGAGACCACCCTCTCTCATTCAAAGTGGGTGTAAAAAAAACACAGAGAAAACTTTGAATAGAGGGGTAAAGTAAGTAAATGAGCCTCTCATTGGCTGAGACGGTCTGTAACAGTGACAAGTCATAAGTGAACATGACAGGTGCAATGTGTCTCATTATATACTGCCATGCCTCTCCCAAGCTCGCAATGTAGTGCAGATTCTCTCCGATGATAAAGTGTGATAATTAAATGCAGAGATGGTGAAGTGGAGGGCGGTGGAGGAGCATTTTGTAATGCATTATAAAGTACTCTGCACACAAACACAAGCAGAAATAGATGGATGCTACTTTGTTTCAATGGATGCGCACAGACATCTATGGTGGCTCTCCACACGTTAAATGTTATTAAGTAGAACATGCACTTAATTAAACTCGTTTTACAAACACACACACACAAGAAAACAAATGGGAAAAACAGTAAATGCTAATCAAAGAGCAGTAATTATCAGTAAACAGTGGCATGTGTATATCGCATAACAGAGGTAGACTGTCACTTTCCCTCATGTAACCGTTGAATGACTACAGTAAATCAAGCATATGAAAAAAACATGAAGTCATACTTTTCCTGCAGTACAGTGTAGACAGACACATTAGATCCTGGTGTTGCTAAGACATACCAAAGCTACAGTACAGACAACTCAAACATCTGCTACAGTACACACAACTCAAACATCTTCTACAATGCACACAATTTAAAACATGCTACACAACTCAATCTGCTAGTCAGAGCTGCCAACTCTCAACTTTTCTCAACTTTCGCCGTGTGACACATGCTTTTGCCTGTTTTCACACACACTCACGCCACACATTCAATTTCTCACACAAATAAATCTAGCTGAGACTCGTTTGTTCCTTTTTCAAACTCCCCGACAGTAGATGGCGCTGACGAGCGCCACTGAACCTTATGCGCTGCACCCAGAAGTTAGCGACAGAAGAAGAGATACCATTACCGCGAAAGACAACGGGAGAAGAAACGGTCAATACCTTGAGAATTCTGATGAGCTGAGACTAGGTATGTAACAATGAAATGTTGTCCAATTGAGTTATCACTCTCTAAAACTTAAAATCTTGAAATAAATTATTTGTTTTGATGGGGTTCAGTTAAGGAAGAAAGTTGAACATTGGATTCACAACCAGGGCTAAACTTAACAGGTTACGCGACGAGGGTGACATCACACCACAGCAAGTGCATTCATTCCATGAAGCTGTGTTGTGTTTCCTGACTATGCACAAACACAACGAGCTGCCACTGGAAGATCCACTGATCAAACATGCAATATTTGTAGATGTACGGCAAAGGGCTGAATGTGACATAAACGATGCCCTGTACTTTGTTGAAAGGTTAGCTAGTTTTTTTTCTAATTATTGTTATTATTATATTATCTTAGCTGAAACACCCTGCATTTTATGATGAGGTATTTTCACTCCTAAACTGCACATGTGTTATTCTTATGTGGCTTCTCCTCAAAGATGCATATGAACTGCTACAGGTTGATGCCTATATACCTAAAACTTAACAACTTGTAACTCTACTTTCATAAATAGGTTTCCCCATTTCCTCCCATTATATGGGCCAGAGGAGCATGACCTTCTGGGTGAGGAGTTTCTAAATTTTCAGACCATGCCAATAATACCCTGCAGGACAAACTGAAATGGAAAGCTTCTGGGCTGAAATGGCAACCAGGAAACATAAGATAAACATTTTTGGTTTGTTTTGTCTTTCCTTTAGGAAGGTGTGGTTTGGCTACATCTGCTGCTTAAAATTGTTGCGTGCATATATGTGTCATGCATGTTGCAAATTATGCATGTTTTATCTGATCAAAAATCAAGGTATGTCGCCAAGCTCGTCCTGGTGTTGCCCCATGCAAATGCAGATGCTGACATGGTGTCTTCAGTTATGGGACTGAACACAACCAAGAGAAGAAACAGCCTAGCATTGGATGGCACCCTGTCCTCAATAATGACCATAAAGATGGCCAATCTGGAGCCCTGCTTCAAATGGGAGCCCCCCTCCGAGGTCATCAAGGCCTCCAGAAGGCCACAGGCCAGTATAACCATGCCCACAGATCATAGAATGACTTAACCAGCTTCTGATCTGCATCTGATATTGATTATGCCTCATTTTGTTGTTATTTTTGTAATGCATTAATCTGTTTTATGCTTGGAAAAAGTTGTACTGTTTAAGTACTTTTAAGCACTTTGTTTGTTGCACTTATTTGTTTCTAATGGACCATTTGGTGGGCTTTGAATGAAGAACAATGTCTCTCCCTAATCTTCTGTCGTTTTCGGCTGAACATAAATCATTAAGTGCTCTTAAGAATACAATTATTCACATGGGTTAGTTTTCAGTTAATTTTTTTTAATACCATTCTAATGAAAATATCTATCAACCTACCTACTGTAGGTCAAATTTTAAACACTGGTCTATGAATAAGGCTTTATTGTGTTAAATAGGCATTTAGACACACAAACGTTTGCTGGTGGAATGTTAAGCTCAAGTCTAGAAGGCCGTACAAGTCATGATGCCAAACACAAATCAAGAGTAATTTCAGGTATTGCACATCTTTAGCAGACCACTCAAAAATCCACTAGAATGCAGGGAATCACATTACTTAATCCAAAATTTCCTGGGGATGGACCTTCAGCTATGTCTGCTTCACAGAATGTAACTAATATTGTCCATCTCCAATAGGCTGCCCCCATCAACGGCTTTGGGTATCCTCACAAACCACCAGAATGCAGGGAACAACATGGGTACAACATGGGTACAACATGGGTACAACATGGGTACAACATCAAATTAATTACAATTCTCTGATATCTGAGCCAACAACCTGCGTGCGTGGCATAATTTTGGTCACCCCTGACAAAATCTCACTCCAAGGTTTTTTGAAAAGTTGGCAGCTCTGGTACAGTTGACTCAAACATCTGCTACAGTACAGTTGACTCAAACATTTGCCACAGTACACACAACTCAAACATATTTTCGTGGAGATAGATGATGTGCCTGGGAATTAAATTGTCAGTCACACTTACGTAAGGGGAATAAGCTGAGAAAAGTGGACATTTGAGAGTGGAAAGTGAAAAATAATTGCCTCCTCAGTGTTATGAATTGCGTGTTGTGTTTGTCTGTCCTGTGCTAATCACAGGAGATGGAGACATGCTTTTGACATAGTTATAGTTATTATCTGCCTCAGCTGGAAGCCCGTCTTCACTCTGCGCTTGACTCCCAGAGGAGTTTTGCCATGGCACACTTGAGATACAGCTGTACAAACATGGTCTGGATTTGAGCTTATGCTAAATGGCAACACTTTAGAATGTAAGTGCAGAAGCTGTAATATTCTTTCAAATGTTTTTTATCTGAAAGCCATTAAGTCACCTTCCCTATGTTGTTTACTGTAAGCCTGTAAATGATGTAAACAAACTGAATAATTTACTCATACAGTACAAATTAAGCACATAAACCCAACCTCACTGAAAAAAATCATACTTTGGATTAACTTAAAGAAATTGATGTAATTTCTTACAACTTATTTTTTAGTTGGTCTCAACTTGTATTTATTAATTTTACAAAGTGAAAGAAGGTGTAAATTAAAAATCAGAATTTTCCATTGGACCAATGTAAATATATATTTTGAATGAATTGCACTGACGTTTCACATTTTTCAGGGTGTTAAACCCTATCCACTTGACCCCCATACTGTCTCGTTTGTCCCACAGCAGGCCTAGTATGACTGAAGGGGTACGTACGCTAGTCTATGCACAGAATTATATTTCAGTAATGACATACATACTGTTTGTGGGTTTCCAGACATAATAGTGGGCCTGTGTGTTTGAACGTGCGTGCGTGTTTGAACGTCCGTGCATGTGTGTTTGAACGTGCGTGCATGTGTGAAAAAAAGAGCTGACTTGAATGCTTGTTTTGTGTGATAACAAGATGATGTAGCTGCAAAACACCTATACAGGATCTGATTAGCAGGCCAAAGCCTTTACAAACGTATGGTGCTGGTACACCTTGGTAAACGTATAGAACGTTGACTCAAACAAGATAGAAGACAAATCCCATGGAAGTGGCATCGCTCTAGCAAGAAGAAAATAATAATATTTTATTCTTAATTGTTAGGTATGAGGTTGACCATACAGGGATGTTTCTTGAATAAAGTAATGTTTACTGAACACTAGTATGTGTTTACTGTTAGTATGATATGGTATGTGTTATAGGCCAACATTTACAGTGAAAGTAAATATCATAGACAGATACCCAATAAGCAGTACAGTAATTACAACACTTTATTCACACGGAACATACATATCATACCCTACCAAATAAGATGTGTCATTGTGCTTTCAACTCAGCACGGCTGCACTCATCAAAGTAAATGAAAGTCTGTAAATCTCTCTTCTGTGTTCATTACAAGTTCTCTTAACACCAGAATAGCCAGTCCTCATTGGACAACATTTTGAGGCAGTGAGCTGTGATTCTGATTGCTACACTCTAACAGCAATCGAAAAATAATAATTTGGTTTATAAATATCTTGGGTAACATTAGTATATACTCTGCTGTAATGTGAATGTACATTTTTTTTTATCTTTAAACCTGCTTTTTCTTTTATTTATATACTGTAGAAATAACACAGTGTCTGCATGTGATTAGGTAAAAGCAACAAATAAATACTAAGCAGTTTGCAAGTAAAATTGTCCGCATATTTGTTTGTTTCCTCCATCAAGCCTTTTCAATCCGTCGCGCCATCCTTCAGCGGCTTCCGTGACAGTGTGTCTGCTGTAATGAGGCATTTTCCAGGGATGTGCATGATTGTGTACCTGTATCTCATAAGTCTCGTCCTGAAACTTTGTATTCTAGGTGGGAGGGAATCCAGCGCCTGTCCACCCAGCAGGCCTACGAGGGGTTTGTGGTCTTTCTCCAGCTCAAAATGGAGACCAATGATGAAGTCACTGAAAGTCACATGCCAAGGTCAGGGCTTCCTTCTCTACTTGAGCATAGCGCTGCTTCGTGCTCATGTGTGCCCTGGACGCATATGCCACCGGTGCCCAGGTCCCCTGGCATTTCTGCAGAAGTACACTGCCCAGCCCTTACGACGAGGCATCGGCTGAGATTTTAATTTCTTTGTTTGGGTCATACAGCTAGGTTAATTGGATATTGTTTATTTATTTACTTGGGACAGTGCACATTAATCAACAATCTTACCCTTCTGTACAGACTGTAAATGAGGCAGATTATAGCATAGATGCTATTTTCCATCTGTTGTCCCAAACCTAACCTGCATGTTTTTAATGGTTGGGCAGAAACTTGACTAGTTGATTCCCCGTGCCCAGAAAGCTCCTGAGCTCACTGATGTTGTTTGGTGGATCCATCTCACGTACAGTATGTCCTCTCTGGATCCGGGCTTATCCCATCTGCAGAGATGATGTATCTGAGAAATTTCACCTTGCTTTTGCTGAACTCAGACTTGGCTGTGTTCAGTGTGATGCCAGCTGCCTGTGCCCTCTGCAGAATCGCATGCACCCATGTTGTGCTCTGCCTGTGTGGAACCAGATATAAGTTCATGTGGCAGATGACTCCTTCTAAGCCTCCTGTCACTTCCGTCACATCCGGTTTTGAAAGTGTTCAGGAGCTGAGGCAATACCAAATGGTAAGCGCTTGAAGAAGTACTGCCCGAATGATAAAAGTGGTGTAATGGGCAAAGTCTTTTGGGATCTGCCAAAACCCCATGTTGGCATCCAGTTTTGTGAATATGTTTGCACCAGACAACATGCCTAGCATCTGGTCCACGAACGGGAGGATAAACTTTTCCCTGCATACCGCGTCGTAGAGGGCAAAGGGGTATACACAAATCTGGATTTTTTTCTATGGTGCAACCACCATGCCGGAGCACCACTTTGTCGGCTGCTCGATCCTGCTGAAGACTCCTAGCTGCACCATGCGCTGGAGTTCCTGCTTTACTTTTACCATCAAGGGCAGAGGGACATGGCGAGGCACTTTCAAAGACACAGGCTTGGCATTTGGTCTGAACTTAATTGTGTACTGCTGCTGTACTAAACCTATCCTGCCGCACAGCTTTGGGTATTGTTGCTTTACAAAGTTGAAGATATATACTCTGGCTACCAGTCTGAGGCTAACTGAGGCGGGTCTACTCAGCAGAGCTGTGTTTAGATGCTTCACTACATAATGTCCTCAGTATTTCTCTGGCGTTTTTACCTGGGGTGAGGTTGCCTGAGGTGTCTCTGCATATCTGACTCTACACCTGCTCTGTTATGACTGTTGGCCCCCATTTCAATCTTGAACCTCACATTCATATGCCTTACTTGTAAGTCTACTGTCCATGCATGTTCTCCTGCATCAACAGTTCCCAGGAATATGTCTTCCATGACAGCACTCACACTTTTGGTAGACTTGCACACTTTGCCATAGTGCCCTCTCTTACCACAGTTGTGGCAGTCTGCATTATTTGCTGGGCACTGGAATTTACTATGAGACTTACCACAAGCTTCGTGCTTGTTTGGCAGTCTGTCTCTTGTTTTGCTTTCCTAGTGTCCACTGCATCCAATGTAGTTTTACTAACATGTGTAGCATCTACTCTCAGTTCTGTTTGTTGCCATTTAATCAACCGTAAATCTCAGAATTTCTCCCAAATTACGTTCTCAGGAAACTATTTTGAAAACCTAAATTACGTTCTATGCCAACCTATTTAGGGTGTTTTTACGTTTGAACTGCATGTTTTGTTATTAGGCTATATTTGTACTTGAATTACGTTGCTCCGGTACATTTCGTTCAGCGGATTTATGCGAGAACATTCCATACATTTCATAGCGTTCAAAATTATATTGCAACATTCACAGTTAAGGTTAGGTAGGAGGATACTAACGGTTAAGGTTAGGCATGAGGTTACTAACGGTTAAGGTTAGATATGACGTTACTGAGGTTAAGGTTAGAATTAAGGTTAGAGTTAACATGACAAAAACCGACAATCGCGTGTCTGCATGACGCACGCAATTATAGAACAAAACACACAAAGTGCCGGTCTGGATTTGAACTCGCGAACACTGGCATGCAAGTCGCGGATTTATACGCCCATCCACCATCCCCGACCTCCGCCCTAGCAAAAACTATGCTATTTACATGCTACGTCATGAGCTACTAATGTTCATATTGAACGTTATTCGAGTGTTCAATGTAGTTCCCTACAAACGTAATTGACCCTCTCATACGTTCATATTTGACATATTTCGGTTTTACAAAATAGTTCCCTCAGAACGTATTTAATGTGATTTAGGGCTGCATTTAATGTCCTCTGCTTGTCTGACCATATTAATGGCTTTTGCCAGATCCAGCCTGCTCTCCATCTACACTTTCTGTAAAAGATGCCTACTATCTCTAATGCCTACTATGATCCTGTCTCTCAACAGTTCATTGCGCAATGCCCCATATTCACAATCATCCGCCAGTGTATATATGTCGCAGTTATAAACGAGTCTGCAGATTTGGACGGCCCATGAGCTCACTGGGTAAATAAAGCGCATTGGTAAATCATATTTTTCTTCGGCTCTAAAAGGTTTGTGAAGCCGTCTTTGACAGAGCTGTATACCAGGTTCTGTTCCATGGTTAATGTTAGCCATTTTAACATGTAATCTGCCTCGTCCCCCATACAATATATTACCGTGTTCACCTGAATAGCATCTAATTTATCCAGGTCGCTAGCCACTCTGAAGCACTCGGACCATCTTATCCGCTTTCTTCAAAAAGTCGAAGGATTCTGGCAGGTTTATTGAGAATTTTGCTGATGCTTTAGCAGCAGGCTGTGGAGGGTCATTCTGTTCTTACCCACGCAGCTCAGCAGCTTGCTGTCCTCGTTGTGAGTGTGACATGCTAGCTAAGTTCCTTTAGCTTTGGCTTCCCCCTCTTCTCATATAATGTCTGCTATCCTATCACTCACTGTAACACCATTTCTGAAACCATGATGTGTTGGGTTCTTAAGATATAAAGACGCAGCAGGGTAGATTCACATGGCTTACCTTTATTTCTTATTCTCCCTTCACTCCCCCACCATACAACCAAAGTAATTTCCCCTCCACTGCCCCCTGGTGCCCAGGCAGTGTAACAATATTATAGAACACACAATAAGTACAGGACCGAACAAAGTTTGGCCACTGAATGTCTGCATCTATAGCACCACTGATCCATTTGTTTTGTCCCAGGCAACAGACGGAGAAGGCTGCAAGTTATTAGTCTAGTCAATGCATACTGTGGCGTCGCATGAATAATAAACCTTCGGTAAGGAAAGACAAATGTTGGCAGTTTGTAACACTTCAGGGTGAACTAAATAGTAGAACTTCTGACATACTAATGTTAAGAAATATAACTTAATGGAAATGTATAGTTATATTTTGTTCAATAAATTACAGTGATAGTACAGCTATAGTTGTGTACCGTTTATAATAAAACAAACAAATACCTTAACAGAATATTATATGATTAGGTCATTATCCCTGTTTGGAGAAAGACACTTAAAAACAGACATTCTCATCTTACACAAAATATCAGTAATGCTTAGCGCAAATGCAAACACAATGCTTGCATTCACTTTCATAAACTTGTTTCTCTCATTATAGCTAAAGGGAAGGACGTAGACTATTGACATTTGTAATAAATATTACACATTCTTGATCTGCAATTTATAAATGATGTTTTTCTGAATATGTAGGAGCATTTACTTTTCTATATTTGGTATTCCTCTTGAAAAAGACTTTACATTTATTTTGTTTTTAGCTAAAATTTAGAATGAATTTTATTCCTAAATTCTTTTTTATTCTTAAATTCGGATTTTTTTATACATATTTTGTGTTAAAATTTGTAAAACCAGTTAAGACTGGGCTATTTTTTGTGCATACTGTTTGTTTTGAAGAGATGATTGAATAACATTTTTAATTAATTAATTAGTAATACAATTCTGTTAATAGAGTAAAAAAAATACTCTTGATTAATCGTTAGTTGTAGGGTTTGCAGGCAGTGGCCGGACAGTAGGCATGTTAAGCTGTAGCCGGACAGTAGGCATGTTAAGCTGTAG
>JACXGM010020061.1:0-18031 GCA_016801145.1 Umbra pygmaea | reverse complement strand
GGTTATACCATGAACACGGCTAGTCACACTATAGAATTTGCGTACACGAAGTCAGACCAGACGTGAGATTTTATCGCAGCCTACGATCACGTTCAAATTGATAAATCCCTTGCTTTGCGTAAGAATCGCCGTACGCCCGTCGTACGCCTGTTTTAGGTCGTACGCACGTTTCATAAATGAGGGCCAATGTGTTTGAGAGGGGGTTGTGAGAACTCAAAGAGCCATAGCTTAACTTTGAGGAAAAATGTCTCCCAGTCACACATACTCGTGTGAGACATACACACACACACACACACACAATGAAGGCTGACCTTAGGCCAGTTTGAAAAAAATAATCTATAGGAGGCCGCTGACCCTCTCGTCAACCTTTTTGACAGCTCAGTTTAACCTAGACCCATGTAGGAACTCCTTTTAAGGTCTGTAGAATAGCCAGACCAGGGGTGTGGTGCCAGGAAGGGTGGACCAGGTGGTGGTCAGGAAGGGGGACAGGTTGTGGGTAAAGGGGGGTCAGTGGAGGGTGGAGGGGACAGGAAGGGGTGACAGGTGTGGGGGACAGGAAGGGGGGAGGGGACAGGAAGTGGGGAGGGGCAGAAGTGGGGATGGGAAGGGGACAGGGTTTATGAGGGGGGCAATAAATCATTTATGGTCATAATGTTTTGGCTGACTGACCGGTGGGTAATACTCTTCCTCTCTATTGTGCACACAGTGTAGTTCCATACAGACCCATTTCCCATATGAAAGAACACTTGAGGTATCTCATTTGTGTGTATCCCTCTCACAATTAATCTTCTCTTTCTCTGTTCTGTCTTCTAGTTCACTCTTCTCTGTCTCCCCTTCTTTCACAAAAATCCACCTGCTGTGTTCCAGGATTTAGCTGCTGTCTTTGTGACAGTGGTCTTCTTTAAAAACCAGCTTAGTCACACATAGACGAGGGGTGACACCAATACTTGGTGATGTAAAACTCCTGTTTGATGTACACAAAACTGCAGCTGAACTGTGGAGGGCTCTGTTTGTAAGCTCTTCTTGCCTGTGCTACAGCTCAGAACACATTGCAATGGCTATCAATAATCCACAAACAATATCTTGTGGTAAGGGGAGTGAGAAAGTAATGAAATTCATACAGTATAACTGCACCATCATTGATTAGTGAAAACACAAACACACACAGGTAATGAAAACAAACTTCAGTAGCTAGGCTTTGCACTATGTGTTTCCAATATCTGAGAGAAGGCCTTACATAGGAAAACACTGCATCAAAGAGATGCATTTCACTGAGTAAACAAAAGCATTATATAGGTCAAAGCAAAAGCTGATTTCTATATTTACCTGGTATTAACTGTCCGGGAAATAGAAAGAGGGCCATGCTTTGTTCTGCGGTCTCGCTCTCTGAGATGAATGAAAGCAAACAAAGTAGGCTGGTACCATTGACTGCCCTAATAAGGTATATGCATACACACACACACACACAGGGCACACACAAGTCCACACGTATTGACTGGCCTAATAAGGTCTCATATGGGCATGTCCCTTTAGACTCACGATCAATCCCACATTTATTTATTCAGACCTCAAACAGTGCCTGGATATGTAACTTAATTCTGCAGTTCTCCAAGGGGCCTTAGAATGCCAGTGAAACAATTCCAGCATTCTTTCTCTCTGCCCTACTCACTTGGAGGGGGGAACACTTAAAATGTGACATCTGAAATTCCCTTTGATAAGGTTACGGTGTAAAAGTGCCCTTATGGAAAAACCACGTAGGTTTCACATGTGCACACATCAGACTTGTTTGTCCAACGCATCAGTGGGATGTGATGTTCGAGTCCTCTATGCATTGTGGAGAGCAACCTCTAACAAGGAATCGCTGTCTCATGTTCGTAGACCTTCATAAGTCTGGTAATAAGTCACAAATTAGCTAGGTACAAATAGCTAGTAGTGCATTGTTTTTACTTGTGTGTTTATGTTTTAAACTAGACCCATGCATTTTCAAGAAACTGCTCATTTTGATTGCACTGAAGACATCACTCAAGCAATTTTCACAACTTGCCATCTGAAAAATGAGGTTGAAGCCGTTGACAGCTTCTTTTTTGTGCGACATATGGTTGGATGAGCAATGTGCGCGCCACTCGCCATCCCACAAAATGACAAAGGAGTCATGATTAGGGGGATTTCGGTGGGAGAAAAATGTAAAGAAAAAAAAAGTTACCCCAAACCTTTCTACACTAGTGTATGTCTGCTTGCTTCAAATCTGCAAAGTAGTTAAAATGCTGTCAGTTTCACTTTAAGTTTATGGTTTGCTGTATCTGCATCAGAACTACAGAAATCCATTTCAAAGTACTGCAAATGTGTTAGAACAATGTTGGTGTATTACAACATAACATATATTATTTATATTTTGGGACAGTTGAAGTTTAGTTTGGGAGAAAGTTCCGTAGTGAGCCCTGTTTGCATTGCCCAATAGCAACATTTCCATATGTTATGCCCTGGAAAAAAGACATAAATGATTTAATGTTTTTGAATGAAATTAAGATGTAATATAATTAAATGTTTTATAGTCCTTATTTACTGCAAAGAACACCATTTTTTTTTATTGAGATGTATATTTTCAAAATTGTGCACCGTCTCTTTAAAATGACCAATTTGGGATAATATAAAATCAAGTTTACCTTGGTATAGAGATACAGGTAAATAAACACGAGTTGAACGTACAGTTGCAGAATCAAATGGTATTTGTCTCCTAGTAATGCTACTATAATTAATGGAGAACAATACATGTGTTCACAGTGCATGTTTATTGCAACAAATTGGCTATATGCTGAGTGTTTCCTGGAAAATCTTACGCATGTGTCACAATTCAGTATGTATTGGAGGCAGGCACGTCTTCACCAAAAGTATAATTATATTTACTTCAAGATTGAACTGGACAAACTAAATAGACACGATACACGAGTGACTACAATAAAACCTAACATACTAAACAAGAACAGCACTACATAAACACAAGAACAGACCCTATAACATATACAACATGAACTAGAACACAAGAGACCAACTCTACACTAAATACCTGGCGGGTATTCCAGAAAGCAAGGTTAACTTACAGTCACATATACCCTGAACTCTCGGTTGATCAACTCAAAACTATAGAAAGCCATTTTTGTCAAAAGCCATTTTTGTCAATATTAAATAAATAAATATGGCTATGAAATAAGTCCTGAAATAAATAAATGACACAATAAATATATAAATATTTAAATATAAATATTTAAACCGAGTCCAATAAAATAAATAAATTGTTTTTATTTCATAATGATGTTTTTCAAAGGAAACATTTTTTTTATTTCAGGGGACATTTATTTCATAATTCCACATTTATTTATTTCAAGGCACTCTTATTTCATAATGACACATTTCATAATATCAATTTGTTATATTGAAATGTATGGGGCGTGGTTATCTCACAGAAACCAAATCAACAGCACCCGTATTAAAGACTTTATTTAAAAAACTTGGGCGGATAAGTGAGAGAACGTAATTTGGGAGAAATTCTGAGACGGTTGAGTAATATAGACTATTGGCTTCTCGTTTTATCAGGTGTAATTCCTGATAAAAAGAACTGTGAACCAAGTCGAAATGAAAAATAAAAACATTCTCTAACAGGGTAATATTTTCTTAACCTACTAAACTGTTACTGAAGCCATGTATTTTAGTATTTAATGTAATTACATTTTCTGTTGTAGCCAGTAGAAAGAAGGCTGAGGCTCGTAAAACAGGCGGGGGTCCACCTCCACTTTCCCTCACCCCGGCTAAGTTGGCACTGTCCCTTAATAAAGGTTGACCTGTAGTCGATGGGATTCCAGGGGGCAGTTCATCAGACAAAGCTACCAACACAAGTGGCTTAGTAAAATGTAGGTGTACCATATTAAAACATATGATTTATTGATGTTTTCACTTTTTCATCTGTTTCTAATAAATAAAATCATCAACTTTCACCATTTCAAAAGGCAGTGGAATGCATTTTACATTATGTATGCTTGTTTTATTTGACTGCATAAACTTTAAATTTAGAAGAAAAGGGTCAACATACAAAAGGCCATACTTGAAATTCAATTGCTACAGCACCAGCTTAAGGTGGGAAACAGTATTTGAACAAACATTAATGTGACATTGTGGTTGAATGGTGTATAACGCAATACATTTAAATGTATTTTATTACAGGAAATAGAGAAATAAATGAACAAATATCAAAACTTGACTGTTAACTGATTTTAAAGTGATTTTGACAAATCATGTCTGGTACCACCCTGACATCTCTTTGGTCTACTGGGTTTACTTGGGGTTCCTCTTGACCATCTTCATTTAAGAGAAGGGGGGGCCCTCTCACCTCTCAGGGGGGAATGTTGTGAAGAACAACACAAGCAGCCCTCTCTGGACTGACCCTGAGCCCACGAAGCCACTAAAACCTGGCCTTCATGATGCCTAGGGTCATCTCCACCTTCACCTGTGTTCTGCTGTGGGGCAAGTTGAATAGTGCCTGTGGTCCAGGCTCAGGATCAGGGTGTCATCATATAGGGCAGACAAGGGTACCATCTGTCCCCTAGCAAATAACCACTGAACTGTCCTATAATGGTAGTTAAGGTGTATAGTTACAGAAATAAAATTACAATAATAACAAAACAATCTGTAAGGCAAAACATACCCAGTTGAAATGTATGCACAACATTCTGCCATCATGTACAGACTCTGTCCATTTGACTTCAACATTACTGATGAGGTGGGTTGCATCACATATTACCTAGTTAGTGGGGACCAATAATGAGAGGGATTTAGGTTTAAACACCCAAAGATTTACCACCCAAAAATCTACTGTTACCTGCACATTGATGCTATGGATTGATTAAAGGAGCTTTAATGAAAATGTGGATTACATCAATGCATCCAATCACATTTGGGAACCTTGAAATGAAAAGTTATACAAACATTTTTGAATAATTTTAGCTAACGTTACACAGTATAAGGATAGATTACGTAGTGACATGTAACTACAATCGTCTCTCATTAAATATCATAGAAAGGACAAACCTGCCACTCTGGGGAATTCCTCTTTAATAACTAACTGTCACTGGTGTAGCTATGGCCAGGAAACTGCATGAAGGTGTGTAGGAACCATTTGAGTGCAAGACATATAGGCTACTGTACAAACACCCCTACACACAGTTGCATTTCACATGCTCTGCATCGCCTATGCAATAGAAAAAACGACATGTCGCAAAAAATGAAGGGCAATTATGCACAAAATGTACTCTGTGTATAGCGCTGATCTGCAATGTGTCACGTTTGATGTGTGGTTTTAAAACATTTGTTAAATAAATTAACAACTCTTGTGTAAAACGGTAACGCTCCTGCAAATGTTCATTTGGATACGAAAGCACATGTCTTATCACCCTTAAGCAGGTTATGTTCAGAGAGTGAGTTGCTATGGCAACTTATATACCCTGACAGTAACCTCCGTTTTTGGAACCGAAAGCTGAGGTTATCCGCTTACTTACCCTGAAACTTACCCGGGTATGTCACATAACCGGGTTTCTGGAATACCCCCCTGAACATACTTATACAAATACTACTATAATGAACAAGACAACCACATACCTGGACAAAAACAATGAACCACACTGAACAAACACCCAGAACTAAATACCTTACTAATGAGGGGAGGGTGTGCAGGTGAGGACTAAACAGAACCATAGGCTAACCAAAACATGTGATGGGATCATGTGACACAAAGAGCGGGAAATCATAATCAAAACAATACACACAGGGGAGAAACCACTACAAGGTAAAACACAGAATAAGCACACAGACACAAGGGACATACACAGACTACAAAGGCAGAACTAAAACACCATGCACAGCACTGAAAGAGCACAAGGAACCAAAACAGGATAAACACAATGAAATAACTGAAACGTACTAAAGAGTCCATGTCTCCGTTCAATAAAGTTCATGAACGCCAGCCCTCCCTGGTCTGGATGTTACTGCCTGTAAAAAAGTTGAAAATGACCAAAATATGTATTCTTATGGAGGGTAAATGCACATTAGACGTATTCTGTGACAATATACACATTTCAAATTGGAATAACTAGCCAAAATATATATTTTGAATTAGACACACTTTGTAAACTGCGTAACACAAAAACTCCCACAATTTTGATTAATACATGACTAATTGGGAAGAGCATGCAGCTTGATAACTACTGAAGAAGATTGATATTATGATTGTGTTTGAACCAATCAAACTGAAGAGAAACTTAAACACATACAAAAGAACAGGCTCAGCCAACATGAAATTCTTGATTAGCACCCATTGACTGTATATACGGGATGGGACATCTGTGACATCACCCATTGGTTTGTAGAGATCTGATTTGAGTCATCGAATAATAACCACGCCCTAAAACACTCCCCTACAAGACCATAATTCAAAAAATGAACACAATTCTGTATTGCAGAAGACTAAATACTAGTGACTGAGACCATAAACTCATTATGAAAATGTTTACTGAGGTAATAAATCAAGTAAAAATTGGCTTGTTTACTCATAGACTTCTACAGAATCCGACCTCCTTTTGCCACTGCACGTGTCGCCCCCACCTGGAATTCAGATAGAATGCAGGTTTAAGGCACTTCCCCATTTGTATCACTTTGCCAAACCAGATGATAGCTCTGTGCTAGCACCACTATTTCTCTTTAAAACAAACTATAATCAGTCACTAAGAATTAAAGCAGTATTTATGGAAAAAGTTGTTTGAAAAATGTATTTCCTTGATGTTTCTACTATAGTGTCCACATATAAACAACAAAAATAATTTTAAAGCTTTAGACCCCAAAAGAAATCTAGAATATGGCTGTACAATAATCTCTTGTCTTACAGTTACAAGTGTCTCTTTAAAACACATCGCACGCACGCGCACACACACACACACACACACACACACACACACACACACACACACACCACCTAAAAATGGCAAGAGTTTTCAAAATGAGACTGATTATAAATAAATAAATTTTGTCTTTCGCCAGATACAGCCCTGTCACTAAGGCTATAGCTTATACACTTAGTCTCAAAGCACACATATCCCCATTCACTATTGAAAAACCTTGTAAAAGCTAGCAGGCCAGGAGACAGCAGTCAAGCGGACCTCTGTGAATATGCCACCCCATTAATCGTAATTATCTACAAAACAATGCCATTTGTAAGTGCTGTGATTTTGCTGATTTATCCCGCAAATCTAATGTTTGTGCTGCTTTGTTGTTTGAGATTAACATAATTTTTTTGGTTATGTTACGTCACTCTCCACCCCATGTGGTTCAAATCGCTCCAAACCGGTGTTGTTTGTTTGTGCTCGGTTTGTGCCGTTAAAATTAACATTGTATCTATATCCCCTCCTTTAGAAATATTGAATATAATTTCATATGGAAGTATCATGACATAGTATAAGGTATTCCTAATATATTTTAGATGGTCTTTACAGCAAGGTTTCAGAATGGTTAGGGTAAGGGTTTGGGTAAGGCTTATGGTAAATGTAATGATAGAAAGTAAAAATTGTGATTCTGCATGACACAGCAATGGAGAACAAAAAACAAAGTGTCCATCTGGATTTAAACTTGCGAACACTGGCATGAAAGTTGCACATTTATATGCCCGCACACCGTCCCCAGCCTACTAACCTGCAAAAATCTATGCTACTGACATGTTATGTCATCATGTTTCCAATTATACATTTGTATAATTTCCAAACAATACATTTGTTTGGAAACGTTCTGAGAGACACAAAAAAACTAGAAAATTGTGCCTGTGTATACAAATCAATACATTAATATTTTTTGGGACTATACCACAAACTGCCATGATACTGGGATGGAATGGTATAGGTGTACTCTTATTAATGCAACCAATGGATGATCATTTACCTGATTGCACAAAATTAATAAAGTTTCACATCTTTGACGTGTCTGTCAATTTCTTATCCTGTGAATTATATTGACCTGCACACATTATTTTAGTACTTTTTTGTATTTTATCAGAGCACTTGCTTACCTCGTTCACAGCCAGATGCCTTTTCCTGTTTTTTTCCTACTAAGCAGTTGTTAGGGCAGTGTTGTAGTACTCGAGACCGGTCTTGGTCTCGAGACCGTTCTCGAGACCACTTTTTGATGGTCTCTGTCTCGTCTCGGTCTCGACCGCATTTGTACTCGGTCTTGTCTCGTTCTCAGATATTGAGGACTCAGGACGTTTTTTCAAGACCAGTCAAGAACATAACTGTGGAAATATCACTAAATTGCCAGTATATTGTCAATTTTTTGTTAACATCTTTGCTTTTCTTGGATGTAAAACGTACTGATTCAAGTCCAAGCAATAACGTGACTCATGGCTAATTATGTATTTTTGTTACCGCTGTCACCCATCCCCACCCCCTTTCACTCGCACTCCCAAGAAAGTGAGCTGTATTTGTCTGCGAGCGGGAGAAGATGTCTGCAAAATCTCCAGTAATACAATTCGGCTACAAAAATCATAAAGAATATATTTGTAAAACAACATCCAGAAGAAAGCATACAGCTTCTTGTAAATACTGCAGTGCTTCGATTTCAGAGACGGTGGGGACTACCTCAAACTTTTATTGTCACTTAGAAAGGAAGCACAAAGAAGGTAAGCTATAGGAGTAATGTTTAGCAAAGCTGGCTAGCTAACGTTAGCAACCTGCCTCGGATGGGGATTGAAAACCGGTTCCACTCGAGAAGTGTGAATTTTTGTACCACCATAGTCTTATTTGATCGATGAGTAATGTAGACAAACTGCTGCGCATGTGTAGCTAATGTTAAGTTACATCGACCTTAGCTGCATACAGCTCCTGACAATAAAGCTACGTGCCGAGGTGATGCTCCCTCGTTTGGGTGAGAGGGCTAACCTAGAAATATGAGCATAGAGTGGAGACTGAGTAATGCGCCTTAAATTATATGAGAAATGACTAAAGTAAATAGGTTATTGTATGGCACATGGCACGTTACTTTCAGAGAGCTAATTTTTAATTTCCAATTTACAGTTGCAGATCAAATATATTACTTTTTACCAGCACACACTTTCTGGCTCATACCATTTAAAATCATTTAACTTCCTTGTTTACCTATTTAAAAAATGTAATGGCCAAAATACCATTGATTTATATTGTGTTTACTTTTTAATGAAACTGCTCCCAATTAAATCAATTTTGTACTTTTATAAATCACATGCAGTTAGGCCACGGACTTTCTGACCTCTTTGTATTAGATATCTTTTGTGGCTTTGATTACACATTAAAGCTATAAAAGACTCTTACTTACAATAGTTGTTCGTAAACATCAACATTTCACATAGAATTTGTCACAATTCCGGGGTCAGGAGGGACAGAGGGGGCGGCCCGGGGTCAAGCAGTTCAGGCAGCCAGGGGCAAGGCAGTTCAACGGGCCCTGGCGGCAGGGTGTCTGGGAGCCCTGGAGGCAGGATGTCTGGGAGGTCCAGCGTTGGCGACGGGGGTCCTGATTGCGGCGTCAGCGAATGGGGTCCTGACGGTGGCGTCAGTGACGGCTGAGCAGGGGGTACACCAAAGGATTTTCACAGTCCCAGACTAAAGACCGGCAGTCTTTAGGAATCTTACTGGAGTCTCGGCGCGCTCCCGTCGTCTCAATCGTTAAATGTGAGGTGATTATCTGCAGTCGGCGACCCAATTCATGCCAGTCTTTCTCTAGTCTTTCATGTCAAACATGTTTGATATTATCGCAAGTCCTAGCGTAGTTATAGTGACGTAAAACAATCAACAACCAATAAAATCATTCTCAGAAAACAGGAAACAGGAAGCCATCAGTCACAACAAAGAAACATGTCGACGGACGTGGAAACACAACGAGCGCCAAGTAGGCGAAAATGGACCGTGGATAAAGAGGAGCGCCTTGTCGAGCCTTGGGCAGAGCAGCTGTGTCTTTTTGATGTAAACTGCCATTCATACCACGACAGAGTGGAAAAAGAAAAGAAGTGGACCGATATTGCCGAAGACTTCGACATGCCTGGTATGTGCTAACATCCTAACTCTACCTCTCTATTAAATGGCATAACGTGCTAATGTTTTCTGGTATGTGCTAACATGCTAACTCAACCACTCTATTGAATGGCATTATGTGCTAATGTTTGATATTGACATTACTGTACAAGAGCACGAATGAAAGACTGAATGAGAAAGAGAGGAAGTCTAGCTTTGCACAAACGGGAAAATGTAATGCTACCCAATTTATGTTCCAGTTGCTGAGGTCAAAACATGCATCATGTCTCTGAGGACACAGTTTTGCCATCTGCTGAAACCTCTACCAAGTGGGACTTGCGACATTTAGACTTTCTAAAGCCATTTGTCACCCCCCGCAATGCTGAGACTACCCTTGCTGTGAGTATTGTCCATTCTCTGTATTCTTTAGTAGATATGTATCTTTTCTTGTATTATGTACCCTCGAATAGTCACTGTGAAACACTTGTTCCTAATTTCAACACAGCATTTAAAATTATACCCTTTCAAGACATTTAGTTCAAACTATTGTTCTCATCATATAATGATATAGATTCATAACCCCCATATACAGTCATGTGAAAAAGTTAGGTCATTCCATTAAATAGTCAAATCTTTATTAAGAAATGTTCACATAACAATGTCTAATTATTATTTTTTCATTCCTGGAAAAGAAAGTGATTTATTGTAATTATATATTTTTATAAATAAAAATGCCTATTTTAATGGAGGAAAAAAATAGGACCTCTACCCCCTTTGTTGAAATTATTTCAGTGAGGTAAAATGGTGGAATGGCTGATGTCAAAGTCCTTTGATATATTTTTAAATCCTTTTCCACACTCATAAGCAGTGTGGGGGAAATATATGGGGGGTGTCCTAATTCCTCCTCAAAAATTGCATTCTTTTAAAATTACATTTCACAGAGAGTCTCAAAAAGGCCTTCCTTATTTTTAAATAGTTTAGTTAAATCACTGGGTCCTTCAGTATTGTTAAAATTGTTATTACATGTCCGTATGTTGAAAAATAGACAGGCTTTCATGGTGTCCTCTTTTTTTTCATCACTGTATGGTTGCCTTTATATAATTTAACAATAATGATAATGTATTATTATTATTATTATTATTATTATTATTTAATGATGATAATCACATAATTTGGACAGTGACTCCCACCCCCTGCAGAACACCATCACTGCACTGAGCAGCTCCTTTAGCGATAGACTCCTTCACACCAAATGTGCAGATCCTTCCTTCCTGCAGCAGTCAGACTGTTTCACACTAGCACTGCTCCTTGTAGACCACACACACACCAAGGACTCAGTTTAATGTTGTTCATAAATTGTTTATTTATTGTATATATTGTTTATATTATTATTATATATATATTTTTTTTAACTATCCAATGTGCTGCTGCAACACTGAGAATTTCCCCATTGTGGGAATGGAAGGTCTATCTTATCTTATATACCACCACCACTGTAGGCCTACCTTCAAAAATATTTTGGATCATACAACATAATGTGATACATGTTGATATCTTGCCCAACAGATTGACGACAATGACACAGACACACAGGGGACAGTGGCTGATGACGAAGTGTCCTCTCCTGGGGAAAATTATTTGGAGATTGCGCCTAGGGCATCTAAACCAGGACCATCAAGGTCCTCAAGCCCACCATCATCGGCGCCCAGAGGCCACCGGCCATTAAACATAAAGGCAAGACGTCCCAATGACAGTGACATTGAGCTTGAGAACCTTGAAGTCCTGAAATAAATGTCCAACACTGAAATTTGGTTTAAACCCGGATAAGCAAGCTAGAATAGAAGATGAGTCTGGCTTTGGACGACAAGTTGCAGTCGAGGTCAGTCACATCAAAGACCCAATTTTGAAAACAAGAGCCGAAAAGAGAATTATGACAATACTGTATGAATTTCAAGAAGCAGAAAAGGATTTGACTGGCAGGGGACAACAGTGGGCAAAACCTTATGATCAGTTTATCATTTGGTCACAGCAAACACCACCACAATACATACCCAGAGAGCTACAACATAATCAAATACAGCCTCACATTCAGCCCCAGACCTCACACCCAACATATCACCATCATGCATACACTTCCCCACGGGCAACCAAGTTACGTGCAACTCCTTGAAGACAGTGAGGATAATTAAAATAGTTGGAGTGTCACGTTGTTAGTATTGTTAACATTTAACATTGGGGCGGTAGGTCTATCATTTGGAAATGTGTTAGTTCCGTGAACTACAGTGTACTGAAACATGTTTAAATGTTGCTGCTGTTCAAGCACTTTCATATTGAAACGCATTGAATTTGCAAATTTTTTTGTTGTTGTTTTTGTTTTTTACTTTTTGCACTTTTTCTCAGCTCTTGTGGCTGAATTAGCTGATATTTGCAGGTTAATATGCTTTTGTAAAAAATATGAGGATGTCATATTGTTTTGATTTTAAGGGGTGTTGCCTGTTAGCCCATTTTTGGCTACAATGTGGAAGTGTTTTTTCTACTTGGAATAAAAGAAGAGTAGTACACTATTTTGAATGTATTTCTTTATTTATTCAATTGATTTAACCAGTACAGTGCAGCAGTACAGTTTTCGCCAGTAAAACAGAAATGTTCCTTGTTTAAATGAAAATGCAGACTTGAACAGGATTTACATTTATTTATATATATACATACATATATGGTGCTCCTGCCATGGTACTTGGCCATTCCGGTGAGTTAAAGTACTTCTTCATCAGGTCCCTCAGGTCTTTAGCCCTTTGTGTAGGATTGCGTGCGTGGCCGTTTGCAGATCATGGAATGCTCCCTGGCCTTCTTGTCTCCAGGATCCAGGGATCCATTTGTGGTCATCAGTCTCCTGGTCTGTCAAGGTTGGTGGCACATACTCTGATCTGCGTTCTCACAAGAAATTGTGGATCAAACATGAGGCTAGTGTTGTTTTCACAACCTTGTCAGGATGCAGACAGATGGTTGTTCTGAAGACCCGAAGCCTGTTGGCGAGCCGTCGACGACCCGTCTTGCTCTCGACAACCTGTAATTGTAGATTTTTTGGTCATGGTCTAGCTGTCGGTGGGGAAATGGCTACTGCAGGTCCGTGCAAAGGGGGAATGCATCGTCAGCAACAAACATATATGACATGACAGTGGTGGTGTTAGGCAGGGGTTCTGGTGGGGGTAAATTCAGGCGGCCTGTTTCCATTGCTCTGTGGAGATCACTGTGGGCAAATAAACCACCATCTGACAGTCTGCCCTGGGCTCCTACATTTACATATCCAAATTTGTAATTGGCATCTACTACTGCCATTAAACAACAGAGAAGTGGCCTTTATAGTTCCGGAATGTGCTGCCTGAGTGACCGGGGGGCTGAATGGAGATATGTTTTCCGTCGAGTGCACCCAGGCAATTTGGGTACTGCCACTTGTCCTTGAAGTCTGCGGCGACAGCTCTCCAGGCAGGCTCTGATGTTGGTATCTACAATAAAATGGCAAACAAACACTATGGGCACCACATACTGTAAGATTACAGATAGACCTATATTCTGTTAAAATGTTAGTTTTCCCACCTTGAGGTAATCCTCCTTCATAACTTCATACAGAGCCTCACACGTTGAGATGACGATCTGTGAAACCGTTGTGCTCCCCATGCGGTTTTGGAATCCCAGGGATTTAAAGGTCTCACCTTGAATGGAAGCAGTAAAGAAATAGAAGTATCAACATCTAACTAACAGAACAGGTGGAAACTTGAACAATTACAATTGTGTGTGACAGCTGGTACCCTTTAAAAACAGCTATGGTCAACTTTTTATTGAAAAGACGAGTATGTCTCTTGCAGATAAAGAATAGTGTACAGTTACATTTAATTTAATAAATGGAACATACAAAGAAATGGAAAGAGCATTTTGGCATTTGAAAACGTTTATGCATCCTAAGATGAGATGAAATAGTTTTTTTGTTTTTTTGGTTTAATTCTTGAACAAGGTAACAATAACTATGCATGTGTAATGGAGGTTAGCGTGTCCGCCTCTCACAGCAGAGACACAAGTTTGAGACCCACTCGTGGGAGCTGTCTCAGGGAGCCGGCTGGATGTCATGGTGATTACACATTGTTTTCTGATATTGACTATTTTCCTTACCAGAAAAAGTTTTTACTCCTACTAGGGCTGGGCGATATGGAGCAAAAAATATAGCTCGATATATTTAGCTATATCTCGATATACGATATATATCTCGATATCTTTTTATGGAAAAATAACCCCCCAAAACTACTGCAAAAACAAATAAGTCTTTTTTATTGAAGTGCAAACAGGTAGGCAGTTCATGTAGGAACAAAGTGCTTCTGCAACATTAAAAAAAAGTCCTGTATACTAAAATAATAACTGTAAAATTAAGGGATAAATAATACATATTGCACTATTTTTAATAGACAAAATATCATTACCAGAGCAAATATAATTTCTAATTTTGGCCAATAAATGTAAAAAATTGCGCTGTTTCTGATGGACTTCAAGCACTCGCTGGGCGGGGGAAGATTGATGTGCCTGACGGGGGGGGACTTGGTTGAATGAGACAACACGCGAGGCGGCGGGCGGGAGCGAGCACAGCAAAGAGAATGCAGAATTCAATATAAACAATATCTCGATATATACAATATGTCAAAATCCACATTGTGTTTAAAAAATATATAGATATATATAGATATATTTTAAATATCAAGATATCGCCCACCCCTAATATCTACCAAGTAAATTTCTATAATTTCATCAACAGGCCAATATGAGTTGTTTGGGAGGATGGGGTACAACTAGGAATGTGTTTCTAAAACAGTAGTGATAATGTCCCTCATACAAACCTGTGGCCAAAAAACTCAGTGTCACTGAGAGTCGATCTATTGCACTGATGGCCATTCGAAACTTTGTGTTTGCTTTCCAGATGAGTGGCTCCACTTTTTGTAATATATATTCGAAGTCCTCAGAGGTCATCCAGAGTAACTCTCTGAATCCACTTCTGTCTGTTATCTGGTTAAAAAAGGGTGGTTTTACCTGGGCGGTCAAGCTAGCACAAGGTATTCTGCATAGCATTAGCATAGTTAGCAGTACATGATTGCTATAGTAGGCTATAGCAGTATTGACATAACTCACCTCCAGTTCCCTTTGAAGGACAGACAGACCTTACTATCCCCGTCCATGCAGCCAAGGCCGTGCCCATATCATCTGACGCTTTCTTTACTTCTTTCTTTCACTGCAAATGACTGCAATGGCAAAAGCCACAGTAGCTAACTGTAGCTGCTTCTCCTCCATTTTGGTTAAATCACTGCTGAGCATGATGGGAGGAATTTGGTTGGAATAAAAAGCTAAAATAATGTAGTTGTAGTCTTCTAAATAGTGTCACTACAAGATTCAGTGTTTGTAAAATCTTTAGTCTGAGACTAAAAACTGTAAACCCAAGTCTTTAGATGTGAGCTAATAATCTTTTCTAAATCTTTTCAAAGTGTTTAGGTGTACAGAAAGCACAAGTTTATTTCAGCTTTGAGTGTTTATTATCTAGTTGTTTTTATGGGAATGTGTATCTTTCAGATCAATTTGAGATTCTCTTTTGATCATGTTTCACATTTTATTGTGTCATGTAGTGTGGGGTGCTGGTCTCGGCTTGGTCTCGGCCCCTAAAAGTCTTGGTCTTGTCTCGGTCTCGATACACTCTGGTCTTGGTCTTGTTTTGGTCTCGGGTTAGGTTGTCTTGACTACAACACTGCTCACTACTAATGAAATATTATGCATGAGCTGTGTTTGTTCTGTGCTGCCACCTAGACACAAGCTTTTGACAACAAGTTACAAGTCATTTATCTAAACATCACAATTAGTCCAAAGCTGTTAAATTATGGTAAACATATTTAAGGCATATATCCGGCATAATTCCTCTTTCAAAAAGTACTATATATACTCTCATAACCCAAATGTCATATTTCTATTGTTCTGTCATTATTGGGTGCAGATGTCTAACCCCTGGCTGTTGATATATTTATATGAATTTTGTTGATGCATTTTAAAACCAGCAGTTTAAGTGAGAAGATTTTTTGACCAATTTATTTGCATTAACATCCCTCCTCCCAATATTGTAATTAGTTAAATGCCTGAAGGTGCTGTATGATGATATGATCACAAAAAGTCAGTGTGGATTTACATGATGTTTCAGATTATTTACTTAAATAAATTCTGAGATAAACTAAAGTTAATCATTCTTAGCTTGTTCAGCTGGATATTCTTCAGTTGTATTTTAAGTGTATTTTTTAAGGGGCTTTCATCCATCCATCCATCCATCCAGAGTAAAGAAAAGGAAAAGTCATCTACTGGTACTAAATATGAATCATATCAAGATGGTACAATCTATAAAGATGATTATTTTTATTCTGAAGATCTAAGAATTACACTTGTACTGTATATTGATGACTTTGAAATTTGCAATCCACTGGAAACTTCAAGAAAGAAGCATAAGATTACAGATGTATACTGGGTTTTTGGCAACATTCCACACTCTCCTCGGTCAACTCTGAGCTCTATGTATTTGGCCCTTTTATGTAAAGCAGTGGACATCAGAAGATTTGGCCTTGAGGAAGTGCTTGCCCCTTTGTTAAAAGACATTGCTATCTTGGAGCGTGATGGCATCTAGATTTCCTCGGTTGGACAAAATGTGAAAGGAAGTGTGTTTTGCGTTGCTGCCGACAATCTTGGGGCACACTCAATTTGTGGATTAGTGGAAACTTTTTTTGGGCCATTCATTTCCAGATTTTGTCTTGGACAGTGATCAGAATTTCATGTATTGACTGTCAAAGAAAACCCTGCCTTGACACATTGTTTTGGTGTTAAAAAGGATTGCCCATTGAAAATCTGAGCTATTTCCACTGTGTCACCGGCTATCCACCTGACATATTACATTACATTTTTGAAGGGATTGTTCCCTTGGAACTGGGTCTGTGCTTCAGTGTTTCCATTTCTAAGAAATTTTTCACATTTAGTGAACTTAACAGTGCAAATTTACAGTTTCCATTTAAGTGGGCTGACAAAACTAACTCTCCTTAGTTCTCCTTAGCCAGCCCACTTAACAGTGCTATTTCACAGTTTCCATTTAAGTGGGCTGACAAAACTAACTCTCCTTAACCAGTGCCTGCTACCTTCTCCTCAAGAAAAAAGATTGGAGAAGATGTGCATGAAAATTGGACCCTCTGACGATTGTTGACCTTCTTTAAAAGGTCCAAGATGGCGTAATCCAAGATGGCGTAAGGGTGCAAGTTGTGTTTTCGTCCGGTCCAGTGTATATACCCCCCTTTTGTCTTCTCGTTTTTATCCTATGCTTTCTAGTTTTATTTTATTTACAATCGCTCCTTTCTAAAATCATTACGGATACTTTCTGGTGGACCACACTAGCCACGGGGACTTATTTCCTGCATTATATCTACCACTCCTGGATCCCCGGTAGATAGCTAGCTATCCGTCTGTTGTTAGCAACTAGCTACCTACCACTCTACTGGACAGCAACTGCTGTCTTTGGCTAGCCTACATCGGCTAAGCTACATACCAGCCAATACCAACAACACAGAGCATCTTCAATCAACACAGAACTGAGATCGACCAACCTCTCGGCTGTCCGACGACACGAATTCATCCAAGGAATTCCAACACTGACGCCCAAGAGTTGTGCTTGTCCGATGCAGCCCGTCTCCAACCACTGTGGCTGTCCATTCGCCGGCGCCCTACTCTACCACTCCCTGGGCTGCTAGCATTCGGCGTCGACACTCACTCTGGTGAGCATCCCTGCCAGGACCCATGCCCTGATTTCTTCAATCAACTCTCTGGATTACATTACTTAACTCTCTCGAACACCCGATTCTGGTCCCCACTTTGATCAATGGACCACTTACGTTTTGGCTATACTGCTC
>JACXGM010020060.1:0-18122 GCA_016801145.1 Umbra pygmaea | reverse complement strand
CATACAGACACATATACACAATCATACAGACACATATACACAATCATACAGACACATATACACAATCATACAGACACATATACACAATCATACAGACACACACACAAACACAGATGCGTGTGTGTGGACGGTGCGCTGGGATGGGCAGAGTGAGCCCACTGCAGCAAGAGAGAACCGTGGAACACTGCATTAGCATTCCTCATTTAGCCACCGTGAGTCCGTTTCTGTGGCAACCTGCTGCAGAGCGGTAACTAGGCGACAGGAACATGGCTGTGCATGTACGGTTTCTTCCTCCCTGGCTTACAGATGATCAGGAAGACTGGGAGCGCGAGCCAATCATGGAGCGGCAAGGATACGGTGACAGAGGAGGATCCTCCATGGCTCTGTTCTAAGAACAATAGAGTCGTACAGTTTGATTCTTCCAGAGGGGACACTGCAGTAATGACCTGATGACTTCCTAAGTAGGCAGCCCTCACAGCTGGGACCCCGTGACATTAACCCCACAGATATATCTTGGCACTGGCAGGCAGAAGCTCTACGCTCTTTGTAGAGTGAATGTCATGCTTGCGTTCACTATAAATCAATATAAAAGGAGGTCAAGTCATTGTTAAGGATACAAGACAAACCTTCAGGGCCTGGCTAGTAAATGAGTAATGTCCCTGATAGTGTGTAGTCATTAGAAACAAACATTTAGACAATCAAACATGACAAACAGATGTTTCCCCCACCATCATTTCCTGTTTTCCCCAGGTGTTAAACTACAAATGAACAAATGTATCCACAGTCTGCTTCCCTCCACAGTGGTACATATGGTGGCCAGGTTTTGATGGGGTTAGGTAGGTCAGTCCCGCAGAACGTCTGTGCTATGTGGAGGAGCAAGCCGGAGAGAAGGAGAAATAAATGGTGGCTGAGGAAGGTGGAAAGGAGGTGAAGAGGAGAAGAAGCTAAGAGGAGAAAAGGTGAAGAGGAGAAGAGGTGAAGAGGACTCAGTGGTGGCAGGCAACCAGGCCGACATGTCTTTGTTCAGACCCGATGCTGCAGTGTGCTGCAGTGCAGATGATGTCATCTCCACCTGATGCCTCCTGCTCTGAATGAGACGCACGTCCACTGCAGAGGGAGGAGGAGAAGGGAGGAGCAGGGAGGAGGAGTCAGTGCCGAGCGGGGCCTGAGAAGGGATGGGTGAACAGAGTGTTGGGGGGAGGGGGGGTGAAGCCAGCCAAACAGAACTACAACAACACTCTGACATCACCAACACCTTCCCACTGGACTCCTCCCCCTCCTGGCAACGTGTAATGGCATACATCTACATTGGTCCCTTACAGGTAAAGAGCGACACAACAGTGGCACAGAGCTCTGACTGACAGGCGGCTCGGCACATCTTATATTACATGTGAACAGGACGTGACTAAGCACATTTCCCAGGAGACACAACATTAGCTAAGCAACAGGAGCCGCTCACACTGGGTTTGTGTGTTTCAGTGAACAGCTGTCGGCAGCTTTTGTATTCCACATTAAAACCTATGATCTCCAGATGAAGGAATCATATAATTCCTTTACACTATCCAAAATGGCCAGTCCTTTACTACAGAATGAGTGAGAATCACGTGAACCATAAAACAGTACTATCTGAGCCATATAGGTTCAGTCGGTAGGGTGCATGCTAAACCATAGAGAGTCAGTACAGTATGTAGTGTGCATGCTAAACCCTAAAGCGTCAGTAAATAGTGTGCATGCTAAGCGTATGAAGGAAGCCCTATAACTGTTCTGATCCTCGCCTGCTCCATGGTGACTCTCATTAGCAGCACTCAGGGACCATATGTGTGTGGGTCCCTGCTGATAGTGTGCAGTGTCCTGTAGGGCTGCATGGTGTCCCCCTGCCTCCTGCCCTCCTGATCTGCCACAGAGTTCTGACAGGTCACCAGGCAGCTCCTCATGAGGGCGCTTTGCCATCTGCTCTCACGCTCTGATGTGCCTGGCTGAGCTCAGGATACGACCAACAGACGTTCATACAACCTTTACCCTATACAGATAACAGACCACCAGACACTCATACATCCTTATTTATCCTATACAGATAACAGACCACCAGACACTCATTCATCCTTTACCCTATAACAATAACAGACCACCAGACACTCATATATCCTTTACCCAATACAGATAACAGCCCAACAGACAGTCATACATCCTTCACCCTATATAGATAACAAACCAACAGACAATCATACATCGTTTACCCTATTTAAAAAACGGACCACGAGACACTCATACATTCAGTACACTATACAGATAACAGAGCACCAAATACTCATACATCATTTACACTATACAGATAACAAACCTACAGACACTCATACATTCTTTACCATATTCAGAAAACAGACCACCAGACACTCATACATCCTCATTTATCCTATACAGATAACAGACCACCAGATACACATACATTCTTTACCCTATTCATATAACAGACCAACAGACACTCATACATCCTTTACCCGAAAAAGACAAAAGACCACCAGACACTCATACATCCTTTACCCTATACAGATGACAGACCAACAGACATTCCTACATCCTTTACCCTATAAAGACAACAGACCAACAGACACTCACACAACCTTTACACAATATAGATAGCAAACCAACAGACACTCATACATCCTTTACCCAATACAGATTACAGACAAACAGACACTCAAATTTCCTTTACCTTATATAGATAATAGACCACTAGACACTCATACAAACTTTAGCCTATACAGATTACAGACCAAAAGACACTCATACATACCTTACCCTATACAGATAACAAACCAACAGATACTCATAAATTCTTTACCCTATACAGAAAACAGACCGCCAGAAACTCATACATCTTTTACCCTATACAGATAACAGACCACCAGACACTCATACATCTTTTACCCTATACAGATAACAGACCACCAGATACACATACATTCTTTACCCTACACATATAACAGACCAACAGACACTCATACATCCTTTACCCTATACAGATAACAGACCACCAGACACTCATACATCCTTTACCCTATACAGATAACAGACCACCAGACACTCATACATCCTTTACTCTATAAAGAAAACAGACCAACAGACACTCATACATCCTTTAACCTATACAGATATCAAACCAACAGACATTCATACATCGTTAACCCTATACAAATAATAGAGTACCAGTCACTCATGCATTCTTTACTTTCTACAGAAAACAAACCAACAGACACTCATACAATCTTTACCATATACAGATAACAGACCAACAGACACTAATACATCCTTTAAACAATAGAGATAACAGACCACCAGACACTCATACATATTTACCCTGTACAGAAAAAAAAACAAAAGACACTCATGCATCATTTAACCTGCACAATTAACAGACGACCAGACACTCATACATTCTTTACCCTAAACAAATAACAGACGACCAGACACTCACACAATCTTTACACTAAACAGATAACAGACCAATAGACACTCATACATCCTTTACCATATACAGATAACAGACCAATAGACACTCATAAATCCTTTACCTTTTACAGATAACAAACCAACAGACACTCATACATCCTTTACCCAATACGGATAACAGACCACCAGACACTCATACATCATTTACCCTATAGAGACAACAAACCAACAGACACTCATACATTCTTTACCCTATAAAGATAACAGACCACCAGAATCTTATACATCCTTTACCCTATACAGATAACAGACCAACAGACACTAATACATCCTTTACCCAATACAGATTACAGACCACCAGACACTCATCCATTCTTGACCCTATACAAATAACAGACCACCAGACACTCATATATCCTTTACCCGATACAGATAACAGACCACCAGACCCTCATTCATCATTTACCCTATACAAATAACAGACCATGAGACACTCATACATCCAGTACCCTATACAGATAACAGACCACCAAACACTCATACATACTTTATCCGATACAGATAATAGACCACCAGACACTCATACATATTTACCCTATACAGAAAACAAAACAAAAGACACTCATGCATCGTTTAACCTGTACAATTAGCAGACGACCAGACACTCATACATTCTTTACCCTAAACAAATAACAGACCACCAGACACTCACACAATCTTTACACTAAACAGATTACAGACCAATAGACACTCATACATCCTTTACCATATACAGATAACAGACCAATAGACACTCATACATCCTTTACCATATACAGATAACAGACCAATAGACACTCATAAATCCTTTACCTTTTACAGATAACAAACCAACAGACACTCATACATCCTTTACCCAATACGGATAACAGACCACCAGACACTCATATATCATTTACCCTATAGAGATATCAAACCAACAGACACTCATACATTCTTTACCCTATAAAGATAACGGACAACCAGACAATTATACATCCTTTACCCTATACAGATAACAGACCAACAGACACTAATACATCCTTTACCCAATACAGATTACAGACCACCAGACACTCATTCATTCTTGACCCTATACAAATAACAGACCACCAGACACTCATATATCCTTTACCCTATACAGATAACAGACCACCAAATACTCATACATCCTTTATCCGATACAGATAACGGCCTAAAAGACACTCATACATCCTCCTTTACCCGATACAGATAACAGACCACCAGACCCTCATTCATCATTTACCCTATAGAGATAACAGACCACCAGATACACATACATCCTTTACCCTATACAAATAACAGACCATGAGACACTCATACATCCAATACCCTATACAGATAACAGACCACCAAATACTCATACATACTTTATCCGATACAGATAATAGACCACCAGACACTCATACATATTTACCCTATACAGGTAACAGACCACCAGACACTCATACATCTTTTACCCTATACAGATAACAGACCACCAGATACACATACATTTTTTACCCTACTCATATAACGGACCAACAGACACTCATATATTCTTTACCCAATTCAGATAACAGACAACCAGACACTTGTACATTATTTACCCTACACAGATAACAGACTGGCAGACACTCATACATCCTTTACCCTATAATTATAACAGACCACCAGACATTCATACATCCTTTACCCAATACAGGTAACAGACAACCAGACACTCATACATTTTTTACCCTATACAGATAACAGACCAACAAACACTCATATAACCTTCAACCGTTACAGATAACAGACAACCAGACACTGATACATCCTTTACCCTATAAAGAAAACAGACTCACAGACACTCATACATCCTTCAACCTATACAGATAACAGACCACGAGATACACATACATAATTTACCCAATACAGATAACAGACCAAGAAACAGTCATACATCCTTTACACTATACAGAAAACAGACCACCAGACACTAATACATCCCCATGTATCTTATGCAGATAATAGACCACCAGACACTCATACATCGTTTACCCTATACAGATAACAAACCAACAGGCACTCCTACATTCTTTACCCTATAAAGAAAACAGACCAACAGACAATCATGCATCCTTCTTTATCCTATACAGATAACAGATCACCAGACATTCATATATATTTTACCCTATACAGATAACAGACCACCATATACACATACATCCTTTACCCAATACAGATAACAGACCACCAGACACTTTTACATTATTGACCCTATACAGATAACAGACCAACATACACTCATACATCCTTTACCCAATACAGATAACAGACCACCAGACACTCATACATCATTTACCCTATACAGATAACAAACCAACAGACACTCATACATTGTTTACTGTATACAAATCACAGACCACCAGACACTAATACATAGTTTACTCTATACAGATAACAGACACTAACACATCCTTTACCCAATACAGATTGCAGACCACCAGACACTCATTCATTCTTTATCCTATACAAACAACAGACCACCAGACACTCATATATCCATTACCCTATACAGATAACAGACCACCAGACACTAATACATTGTTTACTCTGTACAGATAACAAACCAACAGACACTCATACATCGTTTACCATACACAAATAATGGACCACAAGACACTCATACATCCAGTACCCTATTCAGATAACAGAGAACCAAATACTCGTACATCCTTTATCCGATACAGATAACAAACCAACAGACACTCATACATCCTTTAGCCTATACAGATAACAGACCAACAGACACTAATACATCCTTTAGCCAATACAGATAACAGACAACCAGACCCTCAAACAACCTTTACTCTATACAAATAACAGACCACCAGACACTCATTCATCCTTTACCCTATACAGATAACAGACCACCAGATCCACATACATCCTTTACCCTACACACATAACAGACCACCAGACATGCATACACCCTTTAAGCTATACAAAAAACAGACCACCAGACAATCATACATCCCCATGTATCTTAGACAGATAATAGACACTCATACATTAATTACCCTATACAGATTACAAACCAACAGACACTCATACATCCTTTACCATATACAGAAAACAGACCACCAGACACTCTTACATCCTTTACCCTATACAGAAAACAGAAAATAGACCACCAGTCACTCATACATCCTCCTTTATCCTATACAGATTACAGACCACCAGGTACACAGACCAAAAGACACTCATACATCCTTTACCCTATAAAGAAAACAGACCACCAGAAACTCTTACCACTTTACCCTATACAGATAACAGACCACCAGATACACATACATCCTTTACCCTATACAGAAAACAGACCACCAGACACTCTTACATATTTTACCTTAAACAGATAACAGACCATTCATTCTTTACCCAATAGAGATTACAAACCAACAGAGACTCATATATCCTTTACCCTATATAAAAAATAGAGCAACAGACACTCATACATCCTTTATCGTATATAGATAACAGACAAACAGACAAACAGACACTCACATCCTTTACAATATACAAATATCAAACAAACAGACATTCATATATCATTTACCCTATACAAATAATAGACCAACAGACAATCATACATCCTTTACCTTATAAAGATAACAGACCAACAGACACTCATACATCCTTCACCCTATACAAAAAACAGACCAACAGACACTCAAAAATCCTTTACTCTATGCAAATATCAGACCACCAGACACAAAAATATCCTTTACCCTATACAAATAATGGACCAACAGACACTCATACATACTTTATCAATACAGATAACAAACCACAAGAAACTCATACGTCTTTTACCCTATACAATTAACAGACCTACAGCCACTCATATATCCTTTACCCTATACAAATAATGAACCGACAGACACTCATACATCCTTTATCCAATACAGATACCAAACCACCAGACACTCATATCCTTTACTCTATACAAATATTAGAACACCAGCCACTCATATATCCTTTACCATATACAAATAAATAACAGACACTCAATATCCTTTATCCAATACAGATAATGGACCGACAGACACTCATACATCCTTTATCCAATACAGATACCAAACCACCAGACACTCATATCCTTTATTCTATACAAATATCAGACAAACAGCCACTCCTATATCCTTTACCATATACAAATAAATAACAGACCACCAGACACTCATACATGCTATATCCAATGCAGATAACAGACCACCAGACACTCATACATCTTTTACCATATACAGATAACAGACCACCAGATACTCATACATTCTTTACCCTATACAGATAACAGACTACCAGACACTCATACATCAATTACCCTATACAGATAACAGACCACCAGACACACATACATCCTTTACCCTATGCAGATAACAGACCACCAGACAATTATACATCTTTTACCCTATACAAATAACAGACCACCAGACACTCATACATCCTTTACTCTAAACAGGAAACAGACAATCAGACCCTCATACATCCAATACAGATAACAGACGACCAGAAACTCATACATCTTTTACCTTATACAGAAAACAGACCACCAGACACTTATACATTCTTTACCTTATACAGATAACGGACCACCGAAAACTCATACATCCTTTACCCTATACAGATAACAGACCACCAGACACACATACATCCTTTACCCTATGCAGATAACAGACCACCAGACAATTATACATATTTTACCCTATACAAATAACAGACCACCAGATACTCATATATCCTTTACCTTATACAGATAACAGACCACCGGATACTAATACATTCTTTACCCGATACAGATAACAGATGACCAGACACTCATACATCCTTTACCCAATACAGATAACAAACCAACAGACACTCATACATCCTTTACCCAATACAGATAACAGACCAACAGATACACATCCTTTACCTTATAGAGATAACAGACCACCATACACTCATATATCCTTTACCCAATACAGATAACAAACCAACAGACACTCATACATCCTTTAACCTATACAAATAACAGACCACCAAAAACTCATTCATCCTAAACCCTCTATAGAAAAAAGACCACCAGACACTCATACATCCTTTACCTTATACAGATAACAGACAATCAGATGTTCATATATCCTTTACCCTATACAGATTTCAGACTAACAGAAACTCATATCCATTCCGTATATAAATAACAGATACTTCCATAGGTTCTTTTATTCAATACCCTAGCTACCAAGCCCTTTAAATATTTTAGGTGAGAATATAACAACCTTTTATCAACACTTCATGTTTAGCCTAAAATCTAAAAGGACTTACTCCAAAATTAACCCATGTAACCAATTCAGTTTAAAGTCCAAAACTTCAAGTTATGTGTGAGGATTTGAGCTACAGGTTTGGTAAGTACATCTACTGTCATTGTCAAGGGATTTCAGGATAGAGGCCAGGATCTATTTCCCTAGAGATACACACTACACACACACAGATGACACACACAAAGGACAGGCACACACACACACTACACACACACAGATGACACACACAAATGACAGGCGCACACACACACAACTGACAAACACACACACATCTTTATATTCACCACTTTCTGCAACATTAAGCAACTGTGATAGATTGGGCGAGCTACATACAAGGAGCTTATCAAGCACTTATTTGCAGTTAATTAACACTCAATATATGATGTAGTATCATGGAGTGGAAGGCCACAGGAGACTGGTTAGGCATTCATGAGGAATATTCTGCTGGCCTTATCTTTGTTTTAAACGGAACTGCTCCTGGACCTCAGCATCCAGTAGGCATCACCACAATGCTACGCTGTCTGGCTCATTGTTCCTGTTGGAGTCTGATGTTAGAAGTTCATAACATCTGCTGGGGTCTCAAGCCTTATGTTAAGTGAAAAAAGTATATTCTGGATGTTTTAGAGAGTTAGGAACAGAGAAAGATTGTAGCTTTAGGCCAATGCACTTCTGATCTGAGTGAGTTTACTGTCTAGAGCCAGGGCTGTGCACTATCTGTCCTGCAGGGTCTTAGCACCTCTGGTTTGGTTTCTGGTAATTACACTCACCTGGTGTCCCAGGGCAGGACTAGCCCTTGAATACAAGGATATGATGTAAAACAGAATTGTAGTAAATCTACAGTTTTTTGGGCAGCCCTGGTCTAAAACTACACTTTGGCAGTGTATGGGCTCATAGCTTTTATCCAGCTCATGGACACAGGCCAACCTAGGACTGCGTTGCTGCCCTCAAACCTCTGCTCCTGGAACTCATGTCACAATGGAAACACATTGGAAATAGTAAATATGCAACAGAAAATGGTCAACAGATTATATGCAAATTGTAAATGGCAACACACTTACAAAAGTTGGAGAGAAACATAATTAATCATATAGCTGTATTAAAACCCCCAATGTAGCCTTCCTGAAAGGCTGTGGCTGAAAACGAAACATGTACTGTAGCTCAATAACAGGACTAGTGGTACCCCCCCGAGTCCGGGATAGAGCAGTATGTTCTCTTGATTGACAGAAGCTGGTATTTGTGGAGAGGTTGCTGCTCTAGGCCATCTGGCGAAGACCCACACAGCTGGGACCCATAGCTACACAGTACACTGATAATCAAAGGCCAAGCTGCCATTCTTTGGCATAATGACCACCTCTGCTTGTCCTGTTCATTGTGTGCTCTATCTTTAATTGTGTAATAAGCTTAATTCAGCTTGAAATAGGTTTGTTCTGTGTTATTTCTCATGGATAGTGTATAGGATATTGATGAGGTTTTTAAGAGCAAAGATAATGAGCACAAAATAAGATTTCATTTAATTTCTCTTTTGGATGGTGTAATATCATGTTAAAGTATTGAAATCTTAGTGACTTTAGTGACATTAGCGGTTAGTGGAGAATTATCTTATGCTTAACATGTGGCCTCTACCATGATTACAGATACATCTAAATGAATCATGAATAATGACGATCATAAATTAAAACGGTAAAGACTCAACGATTAAAAATAGATTTCTACTGTATTTGTATGATAGTTTTCAAAGTGTTTAATTCCCACTGAATCTATTCTCAATCATGCAACAGGTTCTACTGCATACATCAGAAAAGAAGTGCACAGCTCTACAGTCTATGTACAGTCTATGTACAGTCTATGTACAGTCTATGTACAGTCTATGTACAGTCTATGTACAGTCTATGTACAGTCTATGTACAGTCTATGTACAGAGCCAGATTCAGAATAGTTTACAGAAAAGTACCTCTACTTACTCTTATTACCCAGGTCCTGTCTGTTGTAAATAAGCTAACCAGGTAGAATGATTGTGAGCACTTGGTGTCATTCCAGCTCCTGAGGGAAGCCAGTCAATTTCAATTCAACATCAAGACTGAGGAGGTACTCTGTATTATAGGCTGCTCTGCTCTCACAAGTGAGTGAAATGACAACTGAAGACACAGCGCCAGGAACGATAACTGCCTGCTATCTGCTATTATTACACATAACCTATGATTATAGCAAATGAGGTGCACTATATAATTAACTGAGATAAAGAAATGCTTCACAGAGAGTACAGTATATCATTAATTTACCGTTTGCCTACATACATATCTATGCTCTTTCAAACCATGAGCTGGAGGCAGCATAGTAAATAACAAATCAGTACACAGAACAATTCAACCTGTAGGTTGGTGAGGAGGACACAAGAGAAAAATGCATTTCAGCTTCAAGCCTTTATGGTCCTACAGTGTTCCAATCAAAACTATGACCATAAAGGTGAGACAGATAAAAAGCCCATTACTCCAGGCCAGTGTATGAAAGCAGAGCTGACACTACTTAGTCAGCCCAACAGAAGTCCTAAATCTCTGCATGTGCCACTTCACCATAGTCATTTGTCTGTAACAATTCTGACGTTCTGACGTGTAGTATGACACAGTATATATTTGACAGAGACTTGGCAAGTAATAGCTACTGTTATATATTGGTAACAAAACTGTTAAGGGTCAAAGCAGTGTTAGCAATTTAGTATGATCAATCACTACAGGTTTGACAGAAGATTCGGGGAAAAGTTAACGATTTGCCAAAAAACAAAGTCATGTTGATTATGTGCAAAATTGAATTGGGTCATCACAAATTGCCTCTGCAGCTTTAGGGGAAGCATGGAGAGTAGACACAAATGAGCCATTATCTCCAAAGAACCATTTCCTCCCTCCAAATGTTCATTTGTGTAAGGCCATGCCCTGAGGTTAGCCATTCCCAGGTAAGCATTTCCACTTCACTGGAGCTGCTCTCATTCCATCTCACATTTCTAAGGATGCACAAAGTATGCAGCAGATTCTTATTACAATTGCATTTGAAAGAATACCATTGGACAAACGATAACAGCCTCTCTGGTTTGCGTTGTGCTATCATCACTGTAACCTCGGCTGTAGCCTTTGTCCTGTATGTTGGTTTATCACAGCATAAACATCCATTACTGTTTTAGCGGTCTAACCCTTTTCACATAGTGCATATGTTGTTTCTAAACAGACTTAATGAAAGAAAGCGACATATAGTTTTAATAAACAACTCAGAATTTTAGTTGACTTCTATTTCAATTTTATATCCAATTTAATGATCCATTTCATGCATTAATGCCTTAAACTTACACTGTACCTATGTGTATATAAAAGGTTTAATTAATGAAAATAGACAAGAAAAAAACCTACATTTGCGCTTATTCTAATAAATTTCAGTACATATTTTTCAATTAAGGATACTCTGAATAGTTCTGTTTTATTTCAGGCCATTTGCATTCCTTGTACTTTCCTTGTATACAGAATGTTATGCATTTGTTTCTAGAATCAGAACACTGCTACTCATTACCCATGGTCACCATGCCACTGTAAAAATGATTTGTTGACACAACTTGACTTAGTAAATTCATCTTTCTGCATTGACTCAGTTAAGTTTAGCCAACATTAGGCTAAACTTGTATGTATATGAACTTAACTCCTAATGTTGGCTAAACTTAAATTAGTCAATGCAAAATGATGACTTGACTAAGTTAATTTGTGTCAACAAATAATTTTTTACAGTGCAGTAGGCACAAAAATAAACATCAAGAGTTGACAGGGCAACATTCTTTAATGGGTTAGCAGTAGTGATGGGCAAACAAACCTTCATTGCTGTTCTTCTAGTAGCAGGATATAATGCTGGCAGCACTAACTCAGATTTCCTTTTTCAAAATAAAAGCCACATTGAAATTTAACAAGACATTCCAACAATGGCCTGTATTTTTAAAAATAATATCCTGAGTGCTGCCAGCATATTTTGCAGCTAAAGAACAGCAATGACGGTTTGTTTGCACATTACTAGCTAGCAGCGTTCAGATTCCGGCCAGGACACATTGGACAAAAGTCTCCAAGAGACCCAGTGGATCAGTGGTTAAGAGGAGTGAAACTGGTAGAGCAGACAGTTAACAGGATAAAGGTCTAATGCAGGGAATTGGGACTGAGAACCAATAACGGGAGCACTGCCTGAACCTACCATATTAAGAGACCCTGTGTAAAATGGCAGAATCAGACGTCACCAAACCAATAATCACCTGCCAAAAGTGAGGAACCAGGTGTGGGAGCATAGCTTTATTATTGGATGATGACTTATAGAGTCATGACAGCTATTTCCTTTGGTGTCACACTGTCTTTTTGTCACACCAAGGGAACATAAATTGTCACAACTTTGGACAGCTGAGGATGATGGTCCATTTGACATCTTATTGTTAATAATTTCAGTGAGCCACATTTTGCTAAATTTCTATACTATACGTACATGTTTTAAATTAATCTGATAACCTTCCCTTTCACAGTCAGAACATTTGACATCACAATTGGTTCATTAGTGCAAAAGAACAAATTACATACATGAATTTACTCTGCATTCATGTAACAAACGGGTAATTACTCATTTTATCAATTTAAAGTTATCACACTAACGGGATAATACATTTTTTGTATGTTATTGTTTTCAGTTAGATATCCAAGCGTCTTAGTTTCTTGCATGAGCCATACTTTTCACGTGGTAGTGGTAATATGCAATATGTTTTAAAACATCCCTCAAGAACTCCACAACCATCTCATGTTTAAGGGATAAACATGTACGTTTATAAAACTATGGGCACAAACTTGACATTACCTTTAGAGTATAAAAATCAGACAAGCAACATAATGTTGGAGAAGGGAGTGGGAAATTGGACTACAAATTAGTGCTTGTAGGCTATATTTACAGTTAACATTGATACGTATTACAGTTATTAAACATGACTGGAGAGCTAAAATAATGTTACAGTATGCCCCAGGGATTTGTTCCTAAATACTCGATTGTTCATTTCTCTATCCACAGAAGTTAAGTCCAGAACACATGTAACGACATTTCACAAATGATGCACACAAATGCCCATCTTTCTGAAACCCACACGTTACTTCCCTAAACTTTAACAGCCGCTGTCCAAATCTCCGTGGTGCTTAAACCATTTCCCTCGCAGACATAACACAATATAAGCGCTGAATTCACTGACCGCTGCGTTTTGCGTATTTCACCAAAAATCAAGTCGATCAGGTGGGCTTTTGTAGCCATCTTTACTGAGTTAACTTAATGCTAGAATACAAAGAAATAGTGGCATAATTATTTAGTAGTCATCATGTGTTCCTTAGTAGTCATCATGTGACGATTTTAATAAATAAAAAACAATACGAAACCAGTTTCAAAACTGTGGCTGTGCATTCACAGACTGCAGAAACTCACATTTCTTTGTAAGATTTAGCTAGAAAAACAACACGATGCGTCGGCCTAGCATGCATGCGCTAGACTTTTAAAACACCTGATCAACAAGAGGCGGGGGTGGGTAGCCCTGTCAGAAGAACGCGAAAATGTCTATATAGTAGTAACAAAACACTTCAGACGAATATTTCTAAAGGCATGAGACAAAGTATTTCAAGTGTCCAGTTACAACAAGGCATCTCAAGTAGCCTATAGCAACTTGTCTTACACGTGAAAGCATCACCCACTTGCAACCGGCAGAAAACAGTGCTGAGAGTTAAAGACACATGCTAGATCTGAAGCTTTAATGGAGTATGTATGCAGGCTATGAAAAACTGTCGATAGTCGTTATGTAGTACTTATCCTGCTATATTAATATGTTAAGCCATATGTTTTAAATTGAAACCACAACCTATTAAGAATGGTGCTAAAACCAAGACAATATTTAAATTGCATATAGAAATACAACTGAAGCAAGCTGGTTCCACACTAACTACTCTATGTGCTAGTGTAAACTGAAGAAAACAGTATCAGATATTAGTAACATTTATTTTCAGTAGGCACACAAAACACACGATAAGACTGTTGAACTTGGCATGGTATAACACATCTCGAAATTAAACAGCGGAGTAACCTAACGAGTGTGTAACTTAACTTCTGTTGTTAGACACTGGTAAATAACACACATATACATCACAACACCGCACCCCCTAAAAAAATGAATAAATAAAAAGAATAATAAACTAGACACATCTAACCTTCTACTTCATTTTCCATTGGTATGGTCCCCCTGAAAAGCCAAACTGTTTCCCTTCTCTTTAGTGAAAGCAGGTGTCATTCACTGGCATCCTGACCAAAGTCCAAGCATGCTGCATTTCACTCATGTGAACAGTTTCCTGATTCCCACAGTTCCTTGGTTGTGAATGATGCTATGAGTAAAAATAGATATATCCTTGGTGTGTAGAAGCTAAATAGAACAGATAACAACAATAGAACAAAGTGAAAGAGCGGCGTGAGGGAAGAGAGAGAGATAAAGACCGCTCTCTTCCTATCATAGCCCCCTCCCATTCGTTCTCTCTCCTACCCCCTCCTCCTCCTCCTCCTCATGCGCTTCTCTCTACTCAGTCCCCCACTAGCCTGCAGTAAAATATAAAATATTGCTGCGAGCAGACGTCGTCGTGCGCACGTGCCGCAGGTAAACAGACGCCCTAGATTTCCCCTCCAGACGTCGAGCTTTTAAAAGCTCGCGCTCCCTTGGCGCTCTCATTACTAAAAATACATTTCGATTGTAATGTTTTAATTTTCATCTGCCGACCAACACGATCTGAGGTGGGTAAACGTTTTTGTTTTTGCTCTGGTTTCACCTTATAACGAATATTTTCGACGCATCCTAAAACGTTGTCTACTTCATTGTCCCTGAAAGAGTAGGCCTACATTACAAATTAGCTGTTATCGCTATTAAATGTCAGATCCAGACAATATGGAAATTATAAATCTGAAGCCAATCGCTTGTTGCGCTCTTTTTATGCGCTATTGCTGCTGTGTTTACCTCACATGACACAAAGTTGCACTGCATTGTGTACATTGTCCTGGTTTGTGATCTGGGTTGCTCGAATCACCTCAGCTCTTTTAAAAATATAATTTTTTATTTCAGATTACACGGAGAAAGGACAGAGAATAGAAGCTGAATATAGCCGAAATTGGCGCGCAATGACTTCCACCAGTAATTACATAGACTGAGCGACACGAAGACCGCCCAGGACCATGGACAGAGAGTCATTAGCCGGTAAAAGGCTGTTCCGATAACTCCGTGTTTTTTGTCCTGCCCATGGCTCCGTACCTGCAGTGCTGCAGAGGAAGGATAGGCGCCCCTCCCCCACTCTGCATTATGACAAATCAAGGCAGGCAGGCAGCTGTGCCATAGCACAGCTTCACAATGAACAGATATGAGCAAGACATTCCAACAGCTGTAGCCTTTAGCACATTTAGGAACGTATGGCTATTATCAAAGAATGGAGTTAAAGATGAGTATTCTTAAAGCCACTGAGTGAACGTATGATGGGTCAATACAGGCACATTCAGTTGAGTTTGACCTATAGTAGCACTAGTGTGGTTTCTTTTGCTGGATATATTTGTGAGTAGCAACTGCAGAATTCTATTCATACTACTTTTACTATAAAGTAAAGTGGGAAATTAGGTTTAATTGAAAAATAGATGGAAGTATCTTATTTAGACAGGACACACACCATACATTTATAGATAATAAACAAAGTCATTAACAGAAGTAAAATCTTTACGAAAGTGAATAAAATGTTATTATGAACATTGTTATTATTATGGATGTAAACATTATATAACCTAATAATGCTTTCACGTGTAGCTGAAGTTAATGTCAATTGATATATTACTAATACCAGCAGTGCACTCCTCTCTAAACAGCAGTACAAACACAATTAATTTACATTGTATTGAGCATCCCTTAAAAATACATGTTCAAAATGTTAAAGTGCCTTGCTCAAGGACACAATAGCATTTGGCAAAATCGGGAATCAAACCAGCAACCTGCCGACTACAAGGTTGACTCCCTAACCACTGAGCCATCCAATGCTCTTTAATACAAAATTGCTATGGTGAATTTGGAAAAAACATTAACATCGTCCATCATCTGGATCCAATCTTAATCATTTCAATCATCTGGAGCCAATCTGAATCAATTCAATCATCTGGGGCCAATCTGAATCAACTCAATAATCTGGATCCAATCTGAATCCTTTCAATCCTCTGGATCCAATCTGAGTCAATTCAACCATCTGAAACCAATCTGAATCAATTCAATCCTCTGGATCCAATCCGAGTCAATTTACCTGAGACAGTGACCAGCGTTTTTCTCCAGGTTTACCAATATTGGTAAATATATTACCTATTAGCTTAGGGGTCAGTTAATTCTAGTAGTACAAACACCATGTGCCATAAAGACATCAATTGGAAAAAGACTACATTCCCAATGCTAGGATTCCTAAATCCACCACAAACCAAATGATCAGCCATAAGGATAACCCACATCTGACCACAATCCAACACTAAGCCAAGAGCCATAGATCAAGGGAGGGGAATGGGATGATTTCAGTGGCAAGGTCAAACAGTTGTGTGGAAATGGACTCTGGGACCACCCTTGGGACTGGTTGTGTAAATGTGGAGTCTGGAGACAGGCCTTCTTGGACTGGCTATGTAAATATGGAGTCTATGAAGTTAGACAGTTTTTCCTGGACTGGCTATGTAAATATGGAGTCTATGAAGTTAGACAGTCTTTCTTGGACTGGCTATGTAAATATGGAGTCTATGAAGTTAGACAGTCTTTCCTGGACTGGTTGTGTAAATATGGAGTCTATGAAGTTAGACAGTCTTTCCTGGACTGGTTGTGTAAATGTGGAGTCTGTGTAGTTAGACAGTCTTTCCTGGACTGATTGTGTACAGTAAATGTAGAGTCTGTGTAGTTAGACAGTCTTTCATGGACTGGTTGTGTAAATTTTGAGTATGTGTAGTTAGACAGTCTTTCCTGGACTGGTTCTGTAAATGTGGAGTTTGTGTAGTTAGACAGTCTTTCCTGGACTGATTGTGTACAGTAAATGTAGAGTCTGTGTAGTTAGACAGTCTTTCATGGACTGGTTGTGTAAATGTAGAGTCTGTGTAGTTAAACAGTCTTTCATGGACTGGTTGTGTAAATTTTGAGTATGTGTAGTTAGACAGTCTTTCCTGGACTGGTTGTGTAAATGTGGAGTCTGTGTAGTTAGACAGTCTTTCCTGGACTGGTTGTGTAAATGT